>BRDA01057768.1:0-17424 GCA_036984385.1 Crenuchus spilurus
ATAAAATATTGACATTTGCCATCTCCACAACATTGCATTCAATTTTTATTCACAATTTGTATAGCGTCCCAACTTTTTTGGAATCCGGTTTGTAGTAGGGAAGTATTCTCATGCCTAGGAAATTCAATCATGCACATGCGACAAAGTTGAAAAACAAGAAGTGGCAAACATTTGCCTTTTTTAATATTTAATCTAGAATATTGCTTAGAATCCTGACTTAACCTAGCTAAAGAATTCAAATGTAGGAAATGATCCATGACTTATAATGTTTTAAATACATCATTGGGCTTGAAATTCTTTGCTTGTGTTTGTTTTTAGGTTAATATTGATCAACCTTCTGCTGTTCACCATAAAAAATCATTCTCATCCTTGGGAAACAAAGGTAGACATGGTAATCCACAGCCCCTCTTAGCTTATTGTTGTCAATGCGAATGTAGGTAAGCATATTAGGGCTGTCCTGGTCCACTGATGGGCACATTAGAGAAACATTCAGTTCTGTAATGCAAACAGAAATGATCAGAAAAATCAATCCCGTAGTGAGACACATACAACATTTTATTATTATTAGTATATTAAGCTGTGCAGTTAATGTAAATGTAAATAAATGACTTACTTAACCCTTGATAGAAATAAAAGCATACAATTAAACTGATTCTGAAATAGCCATAGAGCAGATTTTTTCCTTGTATTGTTTATAACATTCCAAAACACAAATTCATTGTTTTTATAGCCTCTCTATAAGGATGGGAAAATGTGGGGCTAGTTCTGCCTTTTTACAGTGCTGTTTACTTTAGCTGAAGTGGTCACTAGCCCACCTCCTGGAGATGTAACTTCAGCTCCAACTTTAATCAACCCCACTTGATCATTTTACTGCATTCAGAAGTCCTTGATTACTTGATTGCTTGAATGAGGTGCTTTAGATTTGGCTTGCTGGAAGGTAGATCAGCGGGAGTACAGTTGGTGAGTGCTGCTCTAAATGTTTTCAATTTATAGGCTCTCTCTCTCTCTCTCTCTCTCTCTCTTTCTCTTTCTCTTTCTCTTTCTCTCTCTCTCTTTCTCTCTCTCTCTCTCTCTCTCTCTCAGTTTAACTTTGTATGGGATGTCACAAATGCCATGGAAAAAGGTGATCCCTGACACTTTCCTCATTGCTCCTGGGTTTGTTATAGAGGTTGTTTCTTTCTGGCATTAATGGTGCATGGGGTGCCACTGTTACGCTGTTGGGAGGCACTCAATGTAGGAGAAGTCCATTCTTGGTAAACCTTCACTACATTGACTCCGAGATGCTACTACCTTTCACTCCGTGCCCTATTACCATGCCCTTTTGGACATCATCCAAATTGTGTCTTTTGCCTATAATGATCGTTTTGCACTCGTACAACTGACTGGTGTGGCCACTTATTCATGCATACAGCAAACCCTGTACCATGGCATCTGTGACATTCTGGGCTGAGTTTATTCCTAAACTTCACATGTCAGAATAGGTCAGAATATTATGAAAACCTTTTTCATAATATTGTGATATGATTACGTGTACTTAAGTCATGGGAAGTTTTGGTTCACATCACAGGCATAGACATCAAAATTTCAGAGATTTTACCAACAAAGTGCTACATTTCAGTGTTAAATGTTAAATAACATGCTAGTGGTATAGGATGCACATTATCAGTGCAAACATGAACATCTTCAAACATGACCTATCGTCTTTCTCCAACCCAATACCATTTACAGCAATTTCTCCAACCCAATACCATTTACAGCAGTTAGCAAAGAACACACAACACATCCCTGATGGTCAGTGTCCTGTAGTCAGTGAACATCAGCTTTGATGACTCTCTCTACAGATGATGTAGCCTGGTAGCTATGACACTGCATTTTACCATGTGTCAGTGAGACACAGTAAGGTCAATGGAACCAGGAAAATAGGGCATTAGTTCAGCTTTGCAGTCCTGGGCACCCCTTTGTCAGATATTTAACCTCATATGGCTAAGTGAATCCAAAATGTTAAACCTGCAATTAAGGTACAAACTGCGTAAATTAGAAAATTTCATGGCATTTTGCAACATATGGTGTGTTTCACAGGAAAAGACTAATTTTCACAGCTTTGATTCTAGAAGGGACCTAACTGAGTATAACTGCAAGACAATAGCAGCTTTAGAACATTTACATATACACTGCCCAGCCATTTCATTAAAACCATCTCCTTGTTTCTGCACTTATTGTCCATTTCATCAGCTATGTGTTTGTACTGGTTCAAATTGATCATGCACAGAAGAGCTACCTGTGTTTTTAAACACTTTGTCACCTACCTGGTTGGTCCATCTTGTAGATATAACATCAGAGACAGTAGCCCATCTGTTGCTGCATAGTTTGTTTTGGTCACACTGTCACAGCTCACTGATGACCTGGATATTTTAGGTTGATGGATTATTCTCACTCCAGCAGTGACACAGAGGTGTTAAAAACAACAGCAACTCTGCTATATCTCATATACTCATGTCAGTTCAGCACACACTAACCAATCACCACCACATCAGTGTCAATGCGGTGCTGATGACCCATCACTCAAATAATTCCAGCTCTGTGGTGGTCAGTGGAGCTTATAAAATGGACAATGATTGTAGATACAAGGAGGTGGTTTAATGAAAAGGATCGTCAGTGTACATGCAGATGTTCTTGTCGGTTCTCCAGTCATTACATGGATTTGTTAGATTCATCGGCTGCATATTTGATTTAGCATAATTAAATATTGATTAACCAAACCAGGTATTCGATGAAAACTACGAATAATACTGGACTGCTATGATTTTAGAAAGAATTAAAACACTAATGTACAGAAACTTATTATGTTAGGATACGTAGGATATGTAGGATAAGCTCAGCGAACTAAGACACTGTCACTGATCCGAGGATCATAAGTCTGAATCCTGATCATGTAGCTTGCCATCATCAGCCCTGCCCGACATCACTTACATTACTAAGTAATGTTGGCTGACTCAGCCATCTGCCAGGCGATCCATCAAACCTGGGGATCCTACACTTTCCTCTGAGCGAGTTGGCTGCCCGGTAGCAATATATCTGCAGCACTTCAAAAAGAGGCAGTGGCTTGACTTCACATGCATCAGGGGAGGCTTGTGTTAGTCTGCACCCTCCTAGATTCAGGGACATTACAAGTGATAGGGAGAGTCCTAACGAATAAGTGAGTCGACACATTGGGGAAAAATTGGTAAAAAAAAGAAAGAAAATGAGAGTTTACCCAATACAGAAAATCCGGTGATTAATTAGTTTTCTCGTTTTTATTTATTTTGGCATCAGCGAACTCACTCAGCCTCAATGCAGCAACTCTTTGACCCTCTTTTTCATGCCAGTGCACTGTTGGTAGAATTCCAAAGCTGTATCTTTGAAGCTGGCAAATGTGTTTAAATCAATTTATTCTGTTTCTAACAAGCATTGTGCTAAAAGATTTATAGATTTAGCAGATGTTAATAAACAAAATGAAGTCTGGACATTTTTTGTGTGATTCCGAAACTTGAAGAATTAACAAATGTCATTTTAATTGTAAAATGCTGTTATTTCATGTACCGGTATATGTAAATGCTCATTTCAACCTACCTTTGTATTCATTGTGATTGAGGTACAGATGTTCCAAGGTCTTGGGAACAAAAAAAGATTTGGAGAGTTGGTTATGGCCCAGGTTAAGATCCATCAGCCTTGAAAGGTTGAACACATTGTATGGAACTGCCTTAAGTTTGTTGTGTGCCACCCTAAGAGACATGATATTTGGTGTCTTCCTGAAGTAGCCCTCAGGTATTGAGCTGATAGAGTTGTTCTCAACTGAGAGCTGCAGCAAGGATGCAGGAAGGTCTGATGGCATAGACTTGAGTTTGTTGCTGCACATGTTGATCTGCAAAAGCCTCGTCATACCAGACAAGACCTTCCCTTTAACACTTGCGTCTGTAAGTCTGTTGCTACATAAGTCGAGCACCGTGATGCTTGTTAGTTCTCGAAAAGTGTCGGCCGTTATCTTTGAGATTTTGTTGAAGCCCAAGTGAAGTCTTTGAAGAGATTTGGGCAGAGAGGGAGGAATGTTCTCCAAATTGTTGTGCTCAAGGTGAAGATGAAGGAGTTGTTCAAGTTTAGTGAAAGCCTGTTTTTCTACAAGAGAAGACTGTAGCTTATTGTGGCTGAGATTGATGTCTTGGAGAGACGTGGCATTCGTGAAAGGTTTTGCACTGATGGCTTCAATCTCATTGAATTGAACGTATAGGTGACGAATGTGTCTGGGTACATCTGGGACTGCTGTAAGTTTACGATTTTCACAGTACATTGCAAAGGGATAAGATTGAGGACAGAAACACTCTTTGGCACATTCGAATGATTGAACCGTGTAAGTGTTATCTGTTTCCAGAGGTCCAGGAAATGAAGAAATGTCTGGTAGCGACTCTTCTGTATCATAGTCCTCATAGTTGCTTTCGTAGTCTTGACATAGTACTTGTAATTCAGTGATTAAAACCAATAAAAGTATTGCCTGAGTATTTGGAAGACCCATATTTGTTCTTTTTCTTTATCTGCAGGGAACAGAAACATAAAAACAAAAGGTTGTTATTCTCTTGACTGGCATAAATACTGTACATTTATGCATGCAACACATCTAGGAACTCTGCTACTTGTCTTGGAGACATCAGCACAGCTGCTTTTTCCTGTACTTCTTGCTAGTGAAATCCATGGCTCTGAATAATCTAATCCATCTGCCTCAACGTTTTCAAAGAGCAATGTAATACCCACAAGTGTTTGACAGTAAAACCCACTCTCACACAAACTACAAGCCTGACATGCTCTTCTTCTGCAAAGCATCTGTGTAGACAGTTGTTTTAAACATAAGAGTTGCTTACATGTAAGGCCATCTCTGTTGATAATATTGCTAATTGAATAGTTTGCTAATTATTTGGATGATTAAGTAACTTCTTGTATGTTCTTCTAACAAACTATGTAATTAAAATGGTAAACTATGCAAGTCAATGCTAACAAGATAATAACGTTAAAATAATAACTACTATTAATATTAACTATATTAACTAAAATAACTACTAATAGTAGTTTTACAGTTCAAATAATGAGGCTCAGACACAGCTCATTTTCTAGTGAGATTGCTGTGACTATGCACCTATAGACCTCATTTACTCGTGGATCTCCAAAAATGTTAATATTGTGTAATATATTTATTATATTATATTTTCTTTTGACGTGGAAGAGTCTATCGCTTCATCTCACTGATCTGTGTTCTTTGAGACTGAAGTAAAGGCACAGTCTTGTTAACCTCTTTCTCAGATGAGTGCTTGTAGTGTTGTGCAAGTGCTCCTTTGTGGGAGGAGGTTCCACTGTGGTCCCTCCCACATGCTTTAACCTGAGGCAGCCTAACCCCCATCTGCTGTGGATAGTGGCTGCCCACCACTTTGGGCACGTGTTCACTACTGTATATGTGTATTTCACTGCACAGATGGGTTAAATGCAAAAGTGAATTTCCTCTCTGTGCAAGCACATTGGTCAATGGTTTTGCACTTACTCTTTCACTTTACATAAAGTGACATATATTACATATTTTTTGTTTGAATAGTAATTTATTTACACTCCAAATGAAATATTTGAATAATTTGAGATTGGGGTTTGAGATCAAGATGATGCACAGTAGCAAATCCAACAAGCAAAGCCAAACTGCTTGAAATTTTGCACCAGGAGTGACATAAAGTGACTAATAATTAATTGATACCAGTTGTAAACCAGCTAAATTGCATTCCTGTAAGTGGAAGCTAATTCATAGAGATGGTAAATTTTATTTTTTTAATAAAGAGTATGTAATCAAATCATTGGCCACCTTAATCAAATTATTATTAGATATTAATTAAGATATAATTAAATATAATTAAGATATTATAATTATTTTTAGATATAGCAGTTCACAGGTGCAGTAAATCAGTCTTTTCAATTTTAAGTCATCTTACATCACAATGTAAATTAACCTTAAACTTACTTTTTTTTTTTTTTTTGTGAAGTTCATTTTGAATGTTTTTCTCTCATGGAATTTTGTATTTGAGCTCCCTCCATTGCTTGGACCATAGAGGCATAAGCTTTAGATTCCAGTCCCGGATATGCATATTACTGACATATGACTTTTCACTGTTAAATTTGCATATTACAGATATAAATATAAGAATGTTTTAATGCATTCTTTTTTATACGTCCATCCTCTGTGCCCAATAGAAATGAGCTCGTTTCAGAGAATGCCCATTAGCTTATATTGGGCAGTTTTTCCATCTTGGCTCTGAGAAGCAAACTTTGAGGCCTTAGGTTTAATGAGTATAGGACAGCAGGAGGGACAGGCAGTAGGAGAGTTAGAAAAGTGGAATTTTGGCCTGATGATGCTTAAAATGAGTGAAGTGCACTGGAACAGACTTGTTACAGCTGTGAATCAGGGTTGTAACTTTTCAGGCTGACAGTTGAAACAGAATTGATTGTTATTTAGTGAATAACTTTTTTACTTTTTAAAATACGATCATCAAACAAAATGTTATCTGAGTTTACAAATATGAAAACATAGTTAAAACAGACTGAGTCATATCGCTTGAAGTGTTTCAAAATTAAGAGACATCACTCATGACATCACAGAAAATATTCTCCCTCTAGTGCTTTACTGTATTAACGATAACAAAAACAAACACAACAGATACCCAAAGACTTGTCTTTTCCTTAAACAATGCAGGAACACTATACACAGTCTAAAATGATATTTTTCATAATAGGAGTCTGTTGTAGAAAGACTAAACATATAAAAAATAACATATAAACTGATCATCTGTACTAATTTAAAGTGCCTCTGAAGTGACCGGCGATTATTTTAATTAAAGCATTATAAATAACAGCTCAAGGAAAGCATTATGAACTAAATGTGAAGATGTCAAACAAGTGCATCAGTCTTCCACTGCAGTGTCTACATTCTGCGTTTGCTTGTGATTTTGTTAGAAGTTCCATAATTATTAAGGAATTTATAATATACAAAACAGCTGTTCTGAACTTTGTTTTATTTTTTTCAATAGAACCTGTGAGAGAACACCATCACATCATAATTTTAATGATCATCTTTTCAGTCTTTGACAGTCTATATGCATTTTGTTTGTTTATATACAAATAACAATCACAGAATGGTTTACATGCTAAAAATGTACTCTTCACTCATTTAGCTGTGATCATATATATGCATTTGTCAAGCATGGCCAGGCATTCTGTTAACCTTTACTCTCTTATGTAATTGAGCGTAGGAAGTCTTAATAGCCTACCTGTGTTTTTCTTGAGTTATTCTTCCTGGGAGGTACAATGTGGCAGTTGAGTGCTTGTAGATGAAAGCCAGATATAGAAGCACTAGGGGATCTCCTCAGGTTGACTGATGTTGCTTTAGGCAAAAGGGAATGTTTTGCTCCTGAGAAAAGATGGCTGAAATATGGCCTGACTGTTTTATCTTCACAGCTGTCCTGTATGCATTAGAGAGAGATTGAGGTCTGCCTCTTTGCTGGGGAAATGATTTCTGGAAGCTTTGGGTTCCATGTGCTCAGTGACCTCAGTCAAGTCTTGTGGTCTCATCTGCTTCTTTTTTTCCCCTTTTGTTGAGTAGAGGTGAGGCTGCATTTTCCAGACAAAACATAAGAAAGCAAGGACTTCAGTATCCGTATATTACGTATGAACACTGGACTGAATTAATGAGGTTTATCACGTGCAGGTTTTGTCAGAATTTGTCTAGATATTTTACATGACCCCACTTTCATTTTATATTGAATGTCCATATTTGGATATTAACAACTAAACGATATGTGCCAAAAATGTATTCATCAATCAAGGAAGGCAGAATACTGTTAACACAAAGCGAGCACACTAATAGTGAGCAATTTACACTAATGCACAGCTGACAGACCTGCAGTCAGTGACCAAATCATCCACCTCTGCAACAAATCACTGCATGTGTGCAACATAACCCTTGTTGTGATGCAACCTTCCCGCTCTGCGAGCACATTTGAAATTCACAGCAATGTCAAATCTTGTAGTGTGAGTAGCTCTGCAACAAGTAGTAGAAGTGGCAGTGATCAACAGACAGTGAGAAGGCAAAACAGGGTTTGTTTCGCACAACGAATTTACACAGATAGACTGAAAGAATCGGTTCAGGAAAATGTGTCAAACTTTCCAATGATGGTCATCTCTCACACTGCTGCACCTCGGACGAGTTTCAGTCACCCTCAGCCGGGTGTCACTCTCACGTGGCCCAGCCTTACCCAAACTCTGCTGGGCCTAGAAGAATGTCAGAAAGCCATAAACGAGTTTGGATGTACAGTCCTCACATGTGTCTGAGTGATATTTGCAGATGATCTGTCAGGGACCCCCTCAGTATAAAATTAGTATAGAGTGTGAGCCTCGTCTATGATTGCTCAGGTGCTGGGATGTTAAAAGTCATGTAGTGCATGCTAAGGGAGTAACATCTCACTATTTGATTTAACTGACCTAATTTAACCGGCCAGAGAGAGCAAAAAGTAAATTGGGTTAAGATGGCACTCCCTCCCCAGCGCTACTAAGTAATGTTTGCTGGCTCAGGCGTCTGTCACACAATCCATCAGAACTGGGAATTCTGCGATTCCCTCTGAGTGCATTGGCTGCCATGCGGTAATTTATTGGCAGCAGTTAGAAAAGATGCAGTGATTTGACTTCACAGGCATCAGAGGAGGCCTGAGTGAGCCTGCACTCTCCTAGAGTCAGGGACATTACATCAACGAATGAGCAGGTTGATTGGCTAACAAACAGAAAAATTGGCTTAAAAAAAAAAAAAAACATCAGTGAACATTGAATGCACAGTGTGAAATACTTTGTAGTGGCTGATTCGTGTGTCTGTGATTAAAGGTTTTCTACTATTGAGTTCTAAAATCTAGCAGCATGATCACTCCTATGAGGAGGGCAACCACAGAGAGACATCATTAAATGATGTAAAATTTAAGAATGAAGCTATTTTTTAAATTGTTTATTTTCTTTTTTAAATGTTTACTTCATGTAACCCTACACAATTTCAACGTACTCCCTCTGGTTGAGTTAATAGAGGGTGTAGTTGTTTGTCAGAATATGAAAAAAAAAATCATATTTTAAACTTTCAGTTTTGCAAAAATGTGTTTTCTACATTTCTGCAATTGCATACATCTTATCTATGAATTGTGCATTTATAGTCTGAAGCAATGCATGGCTTCCAACAAAGGGGTTTCACAACCAAAAGTCAATTTAGAGGTTCCTCCAATACGACAGTTTTGTGTTTTTATTTTATGTAGTTAGATATGATTACTTCATAGTTTCCTGATTTTTAAAAGAGATATTTAGCTAAGAGCTTAATATGCCTAAATCAGGAACCCAAAACAAGCACATGAAGGTAAAATAAAGCAGGAGTTATTAAATTTCCCGAAATGCTTAAATTTATAATCTGAACCAGATACAATTCTAACATAATGAAGCATTGTTTAAACAGAAGTATCCTTTCAGCTGATTAACACAACTACAATAATGTTAAGTTCTGCTGGTATTCTGAAGAGATTTGCAATATTAATTTAGGAATAAGCTAGTGATGGTGGCAATGAGCATTTAAGACATCTTAAACACATTTTTAAAGTCTGGTAGCAAACTTTTATTTTTAAAATAAGCATATTTTAAGATCCCAGACTGTTGAGGGGAAGTGTATGTTCATCTATAACTTTAGCTACCATAATCAATTGAAATTCTGCTGTTACTGGTTCCCCTGCAGGGCTTTGGTGAAAACCTGAGCTTTTTTGTTTTACTTTTCATGAACAAAAACCAGTAAGTAAGATCAAAATGTAAACAGGTGAGTTAGAATTGATTACATGCTTATTTTACGATTTAATTTTTCAGTCATTGCTTTAATGGGGAAGCTAATTTTTCACATTTAGCAGTTCTAAATCATTTTTATGGCGATTTGTAGTTTTTGTCAATATATACAATTTTAAGATTTTTAGGTTTGTGCAGAATGTACAAAAATAAAATTCTTAAATATGTACAGCAATGCTGTATACCTGCCATGATTCTGTCTGTTCCCTTCTTTATTGTGTGTAGTTTGGGGTGCTGGAGGCAAACTGCTCCAGTTTTTGACTGGTTTTAATAAAGGGAATTGCATCGCTGGCACAAGCTGAAAGTTGATTTTGGTTTGGTAACAGTAGTTTTTAATTGTTTGAAAAGTGCCTGCAACACAGTGGATGAGTACATTGGTGTGATTCAAGAGTGAAAGTGCAGGTAAAGCAGCTAAACACTTGAGTCTCCTCTAATGCCTTTTTATGAACAAGAATATTGACAAGGTCAGGAGGAGCATATTGTGTCCGCATCATCTGTGGTGTGTGTGCAGTGTTTGTAATATGGATGTTATTACATGGAGAGCTGTGGAAGAGGGGAGAGGTTTTTTGTTAGTATTAAGTAATTGATAATTAGAACACATTTGAGTTTTTAGTATTTTAACTTTTGCATTAATGGACCCATATCCTACATTCCCTTTTGACTGGGTTTATTAATTAACATATATACATTATATGGGTGGAGGAGTGAGCTATACATTTGTACGTCAAAAAGTGTGGAAATCTTCCATGATATGTGTCCTTTTAATGACTGAATTTATGGATATTTCAGTCTATGATATCCAGACTGCCTACTTTTGAACCTTTTGTGGTGACCACTGTACATGGAAATAGTTAAACAAACACACTTGGAATGGAGCATTGGATGTTTCTTATAACTGAATGTGACTTTGATTGCCAAACCCACTGATTTAGCCAAAAGTTCAGTTAAATAGATCTTTAGATCTGCTTAAACTGAATACAGGACAAACACAATGTAAAACAATATGTGACCATAGAGAGCTTTTTTGGCACACAGCTGGGTTAAACCAGAACCAGCCTCTTTTAAGCTTAAGATAACTTTTCAGAATGCTGATCACAGTTCAGTTGCAGTTCTTAAAAGTTCACTTTGCTGCAGTTGGTGCTGTTCTAAATGACTTTGTGTCTTGTGTTTTTTTCAGTAGTCACATGCTGAGAAGTCAGTCACGGGCTGAAAAAAACATAAAGGAGTCTTGATCTCTTGGTTCCAGAATTTCTGTTAACTTAAAATAAAGCTGTAGCTTTATTTTGTAAAAGGACCAATCGAAATATTCAATAACAGTGGCTTTTCAAAGTTTTCTTTCTCTGTAACCTTTTTTAATGGCATATCAGATTAGCATGGTGTAAACTTGTGCATTGTGTTGTATCTATAATGGATTTATGAGTGTTAGTAACTTAACTTTTAGTTTAATATTACATAGGTAAAGCTTTACTGTAGGATACTTTTTGTGAGGCATAAGTTGGCCATTACAACTGATAACCTACATAAATATTTATCAACTCAGTAGACATCAGCTGTCTTTTTCTGAAAGCTGTTTCTTTAATCAAAATGGTCAACTATAACTGACTGATGACTATTGGAATAAATGTTTGTTAGTTTTTGTGGTAAGTTTGTTAGTCGTCCTTGCCTGATGAATAGTACCCAACTGTAATGTGCTACCATAACAAGTATTGTCACAATCCTTTTCTTCTGCATATATGAAAGTAATTGTTATAAACACAGCATCACAAAGATGACTTTGGTAGTAACAATCTTGTGAGATTATGTAGAGCACCAGTCAATAGTTTGGACACAATCTCATTTTACATTTTTTTTGCTACATTAAATTAAAGCTGAAGTCATCCAGACTATGAAGGAACATATAAGGAATCATGTAGTGAACTTAAAAGTGTTAAACAAACCAAAATATGTTTTAGATTTTAGATTCTTCAAAGCAGACACACAACTGATGTTCAAACACATTAAGAGGCCAAGAAATGCAAGTCATGAACTCTTGACAAGGCACATCTGTTAACTGAAAGCCATTCCAGGTGACTACCTGCAGCATGGTGGCTTAGTGGTTAGCACGTTCGCCTCTCAGTGCTGAGGTCTTGGGTTCGAGTCCCCATCTGAGCGGAGTTTCCACGTTCTCCTTGTGTCTGTGTGGGTTTCCTCCAGGGACTCCGGTTTCGTCCCACAGTCCAAAAATATGGAGATCAGGTGAATTGGCTACTCTAAAATTACCCTGGTGTGTGTATGAATGTGTATGTATGTATCTATGCCCAGATATGGTTGGCACTCGATGCAGTCCTCCAGGTGGACGGTCGTTTCCGGTTGAGAGTACACTGTGCGTGATTGGCTGCCACTTCTCACTGGAGTGTGAGTGTGTGTATATGAAGTGTGTTGATTGTAAAGCGTCCTTGGGTGTCTAGAAAGGCGCTATATAAGTATAATGTATGTATATATGTATGTATGTATACTTCATAAAGCTGACTGAGAAGATGCCAAGAAAGCTGGCATCTAAGCAAGAGGTGCCTACTTTGAAGAATGTAAAATATAAACATATTCTGGTTTGTTTAACACAGTTTTGTTTACTAAATAATTCCAGATGTGTTTCTTCGTAGTTTGGATGACTTTAGTATTAATCTATAATGCAGAACATTTTTAAATCATGAAAAACCACTGAATGTCCAGAAGGCACTGTATAAGTTCACAAATAGTTTTACTATCATACAAATATACAGATTTTCCAGTAGACCTTGATCCAGCTGACTTGATACTTGATATCCAGGAATTCTCGTGCAAATATACATGTTGTATTGCTGGAAAGTCAATTAGCGTATTCCATATATTGTTGAAAGAATGCATGAAGGAGGAGAATTGTAATGGCAAACAGAAAAGGGTTAATCAAAACAAGGTGGAGTTGTTTTTCTGTGTTTAAACAAACCACAGCTTTCTCTGTAGAAAAATGCCACTATGGGAAGCTTCACAATAAACATTTAGGGTTGGATTCTCTGACAGGGTTTAAATAGTCCTGGGCTAATAGTGTTGAACTAAATTCAATTTAGTCTCAGTCTGAACCTGGTCTTATAAAGAACTTTTAAGTTTAGTGGATTTAAATGGACTTTACCCTTACTTTATTAATCCTTGTAAAGCCAGTATATGTGTCATTTCTCCTCCTACCATATTTAGGAGGAAATGTATTTATATCGAACATTGAGATATTAAATGATGCACTGAACATTTTCTACTTATGAGACTTAAAAAGTGACTGTTTATAATGTCATGATGTGAGATTTACTTTGGCGTGAAGAAAGACCCTACTGGGTTACTGCTGAACGTTGTGGCTTTGAAGAATTTATTTACATACAACTCCCCCAGGTGTTTGCCTGGCTGAGAGAGCTTAAATGGTCCAAACCTGTTGTGAGTTTTTTGGAGACACCGGTATGTGAGACGTGGCAGCAGGAGTCCAAGCCAACCTGCAGATTTGTTCCATATGTTTCCTGAGCAAAGTTTCTCTTGCTTTTTCTCTGAGTGTCCAACCCCCCTCCACCCCCTTTATGTCTGTCTGCGCTAGCCAGACTGGCCAAATTGTGATGAAGAGAAGAAAATTGATGCATTGGAAGCCTTTTTCTCAAACAATCGAAGTGTGCACATTCCGTAACTGTGGAAAAAGGCCTCCCAAATTTTGATGAACTGTCAGCAGACTTACATCTATTTATAATACTATAATGCAATCATTGAAAATCTTTATTTAGCAGTATGATATATGCATAGTATCCAGTTTTTAAAGGCACTAGGAAACCTTGGCTCATATTTGTCTTTTTGTACTGTCATGCAATAGTAAATACATGAGTACTTTCAGTCAAGGCTGCACATTTAGTTTCATAAATATGAGTCTATAAATGTAAAATATGACAGGGATTTACAAAGATTAATGTATATGGGAAAAGCGTCCGTATGAGAAAAGATCCATGGGGAATTGTTACAGTGTGTGAGAATAAGTAACAGCAGTCATGTTTCCATTAATGAAAAAGGTAGGAAAATGACAGCCTTAATAAAGTAAATGGAACTGCACATGAATGTAAATCACATTTATTAACAGTGTTTAAGCCTAAATAATGTAATGTTTCCTACTCATGATGAACCGTACCATGGTTTCTTTGAGAAATAGTGTGGTTTTCTCTTCTGAATGTACTGAGATGCTGTTTGAAGAAGGTATAGTCACTGGATATTAGTTCTATTTTCAAACAGTAAGAAGCTGTTTATGTACTTTAATAGTTAGCAGTGTACTAGTATTCTCATAACATTTATGCAATTCATGCATTTATTTGATTAACATTGCCAAATGTGAACCCAACTTAATTTGTAAATATGAATAAATATTAGAAAATAAAATGTTTGTTCTTTCTGATTTTAAAGTTGGGGAAAATGCTTTTGCTCATCTTTTCATATTCCCAAAATATGCCAAAAATTAATTTGTTTTTAAAAATGCATTTCCCATGTCTGTTACAGTCCACATTTTATATATTTATATAATATATCATATATTTATATACAGTATATATATACAGTATGTATGTGTGTGTGTGTGTGTGTGTGTGAATATATATATAATTTAGGTTTGTTAGTTACAAAGAGCACAGTATTGTATTATTTTTCCAGATCATCATTTTTCCAGGTGTTTCAGCAACTTTTACAACTAACCTCTCAGTCTAATATAAATTTCCCCATCTCACATTGAAACAAAATGTGTTTTTGTATGCCACCCCTCCCTATACTGTCAATGGATACATGTTTAGATAAGCTTTACCTCATATTGTTAACATTTGTCCAATCAAGGAGTTTCATTTTGAGAGACAATGTGTGAAATGTTAATATTTAGTTATACCAGCACTGACAAAGTAGATGATTAAGGTTTTTAATAAGATTGTAGTATGTTACCTTTATTATGCAAAATTACAAAAATCATGAAGGTGGCTCACCGCCTCTGCATCAAGGTCAATTTCAAAACTTAAAAGAAGAGCTCCCTCTGCTGGTAAACTACAGCCTCTGGACCTCCAAGAATGTATACATTCATAAAAAAAGATTTCTTGATGTTTAAATTGGTTTCAACCATCAATGCCCATTCATAATTAGAGTCTCAAATCTGAGTTTACAAATAAAGTAGGGCTGAAACAAGTTGTTATTTTCTCTGTATAATCTAAAATCTACCAGTTTATTCAGTTAATTTTTTCGTTTATTCGCAAAATGCTTCTTTACATGCTGGAAAGGCTGACATAAAAGATCCAAATCTTTGCAAAATTCAATGCGAGTTGAATGTATTTAAAGTATAAATTTGCTTAAAATAATAATCACACAGACAACCTGGTCAGGCAGAATTTATTTTACAATATTTCATTCCACACTAATGTAATGAACAATTAGTCATCAATGCAGAAGAATCTGTATGAAGATGTAAACCAATCTCAGTGAACATAAACAATAACCACATACAGGTGTTGATATTGCCTGTGGGGCCAATAACATGTTAAATGAGTGTAATTTGATTCCAGCAGAAATCCCTGTCAAATATCTTGTAGCATATTTCTTCACAATACATTTTTCAAGTAAACTGCTTGTTCAACAGCAGAAATGATGCACTGCATGTGCAGCCTGACAGACTGGGGGAATAGAATCCCTGTATAATTACAAGTGGTACAACATGATTCAAAATATGTTGAAATGCTGCCCTCCAGAGGAAGGAGATTCTGACACAGTCAGAAACACTGTACTCATTTTCTTCTAAAATTGCCCAGTTGCACAGCTCTGTGGCCAGACACACAGCGAAAAGTGGGTGGTTGGATCTCCCAGTATTTCACTGGATTAGCAAAAAGGCTGATTCCTGTATAGAGAGCCTTCTTGGCCTTGGTTCTAGTTGCACAAAACTCATTGACTCCCACATGGTTGATGCTGTTAGCATGGAGATATACCACCTAATAGCAACAAAGACATGTCACATTAAATACTGCAATATATTTTCAAATATATTACTGGTACTTACTAGCATTACTTACCCGTAAATACTTAAGCAGGTTCAAACCTGGTGGGACTTTTTTCAGTTTGTTGTTATCCAGATGAATTTCTCGGATTTTGGGAATACTTGCTAAGCTCCCATTCTCCACAAACCTGATCTGGTTGAATCCTAACCCCAGCCTAGAATTGATATAGAAAATTACCTGTAATATGTGTCTATGTATGCCCAGGGAGATGCAGTCATTGTGTTGATATATAATGTGTTTACCTCAGTAAATTTTTGTAACGGATGAAG
The DNA here is from genome assembly GCA_036984385.1 of Crenuchus spilurus. NCBI lineage: Eukaryota > Metazoa > Chordata > Actinopteri > Characiformes > Crenuchidae > Crenuchus > Crenuchus spilurus. The sequence goes on from BRDA01057768.1 coordinate 16,241, forward strand.
TCTTCTACTTCAACTTTATCAATTTTATTGTAATCCAAGTGAAGTTCAGTGAGAGAAGATGGAAGGTCTGTGAAATTAAAAAAAGCATGAATCACAGATTAGTTCACATTCAATCGCAATCAATACATTCCTCAAAATAATCTAAATTATGATTTCTTAATGCTGCTTGTTCAGTGGTTTCACATTACCTTTGGGCACTGCGGTGAGCTTTGCCTCTGCAATTCTCAAGTAAAGGGTTGCCATATCATCAAAAGCTCCAAGCTCAATTCCACTGTTGGAAATTGGATTTGCAGTCATTTCTGTTGAGATAAATAATTCATTATGCCTTATCACATGTGTCATAAAGGATTCTGGGTATCATTTCTGAAGATCTACCTTTCTGCAGAATTTATTTACAGCACTCGATCCACTCTTTCTAATTTTGTCTGAAATGTGGTATTCTTACACGTTTAAATTGGTTTGTAAGTCAATGCATCTGAAATTGCATCACTGAAGTATTTGCATTAAAAATTAATAATGTAATTTGTTTGATAGCTGAATAGGTTGGAGCATCTCTGAAGCAGCAAGGCAGACTACTGATAGTGACCTCCAAATTCCACAGATCTCAATGTGATTGAACATCTGTGGGATGTTGTAGAGCACTGGTCTTCACTGGCTCAACCTTACAACTTACAGGACTTAGATTAAAGTTTTGCTGCCAGATGCCTTCACCTTCAAGAGTTCACTTTGGGATGACACTCTTTTGTTGGCACAGGGGACCAACAGCATATTAGCCATATTGGCACTGGTTAGCGTTGGTTTTAATGTTATGGCTACTTAGTGTATTTACAAATACTAGTGTTATTACTAAACATATGCATCATATTGCAAATTAATTAATCCTTTAGTTTCAGAATTTCCAGGTTCCATTCACTCTCATGTTCTTGTACTGAACATCCCCATAACAGAATTACTGTAGTAAATATTCTAGTTGTACTTTGCGTTGCATAATGTAAGACTTTACATATTTGGCCGCATGTCTCTTTATGTCTTTGTAATTAAAAATGAAAATTCTTTGCATAGCTGATGTGCTGTAGTTCAGAAGTCGCTTATTCAATAATAAGTCAAATCAGCTGTCAGAATTGTTCAGTCATATTTTGAAAGCCATACCTAGAACATGCAGTGACTGCATTCCTTTAAATGCC
>BRDA01057769.1:0-18450 GCA_036984385.1 Crenuchus spilurus
GTGAGAAGACTTAAAGATACTTCAGCCTACTTAATAGAATAGCTCACCGCTCCTCTGGGCTGCTCTTGTTACTATAGGAGCTTTTCCTGGATCCACCATTTTTTACAGTAGAACAGATAACACAATGCACTGGAGAAATCACTCACAGCATTTTCTCATCCATTGTGTTTTTAGGGGGGTAAAATTCCAATCCGTTGGACAGCTCCAGAGGCCATCGCCTACAGGAAGTTCACCTCCGCCTCAGATGTGTGGAGTTACGGAATTGTCATGTGGGAAGTGATGTCATATGGAGAGCGGCCATACTGGGATATGAGCAACCAGGATGTGAGTTTTTTCCAGCTTTTTATCTCTTTTTTGTCTCTCTATCATTTTCTCTCTCTCTCTCGCTTTTCTTTATAATTAGTGATGCACTAAGATATGAGAACTGAAACCAGAATCCATAACTTATGTAACACTGAACATAATCGAAAAAGACCAGTTTTAGACACTGTGATTAATGTTAATTCCCAGTAAAATCATCTGTAATGTATTTTGTATTTTGACACATGACTGTAGACATATTTAAAAAATAAAATGAATTATTATTATTATTATTATTATTATTATTATTATTATTATTATTGCTTAATCGCATTTCGTTAGAGCAGGTCTGCATGATCAGGATTTGAAGTTAAGTATATTGTCCCAGTGTAATGTCATTAATCGTAAAGCTGTGACATTGTTGTTCCTGCTGTAGGTGATAAATGCAGTGGAGCAGGATTACCGGCTGCCACCCCCAATGGACTGCCCCACTGCTCTCCACCAGCTCATGCTGGACTGTTGGGTCAAAGAGAGGAACCTCAGGCCCAAATTCTCTCAGATCGTCAACACGCTGGACAAACTCATCCGCAATGCTGCCAGCCTAAAGGTGGTGACCAACACACATTCCGGGTAAGAACCTCCATCATCTACCAAACACTAGTTAACCTGCTCCTTCATTTCTCATTTCACTGTTTTCTTTTTTGTGTATTATTGTTCTTATACCAGTGTTTTATTGATCTACAGTACCAGTCAACAGTTAGTTTTTTTTATTATTTAAAAATGCTCTACATTGTAGATTAATACTAAAATCATCTAAACTATGAATACACACATATGTAATTATTTAGTAAACAAACAAGTAAACAAACCAGAATATGTTTATATTTTACATTCTTTGCAGTAGGCACCTCTTGCTTAGATGCAGCTTTCTTGGCATTTTCTCAGTCAGCTTTATGAGGTAGTCACCTGGAATGGCTTTCAGTTAACAGCTGTGTCTTGTCAAGAGTTCATGACTTGGATTTCTTGCCTCTTAATGTGTTTGAGACATCAGTTGTGTGATTTAACTTCTGGATCTTGTCAGAAAAGGGGTCTCAGCACATCTTAAAGTGTCTCAGTTATGTAAGAAAGGTTGCCATTGTGGCCAGATTAAAGTGTGAAAGAGTGACATTGTCTGGCTATTTGCTGTTTAATGGGTTTTCAGACCAACTGCTGAGTTAGCTGAGCACTCTGCTCTAGCTGCTTTTATTCTTATTAATTTTCTCTGCTACATTACATGTAACAAATGAACGCAAACGTGCCGAGGCATACCCTTTTTAAGACTTTTGATTTTATATCCAGCAGACAAATTACACTGTAATGTGCAGTCTTCCAAAGTTATGCTAATGAAGCTTAGCTTAGCTCCAGTCAATAAAACATTGAGAGTAATTGCACGTCGGCAGGACAGTCGATCACCCGCATTAACATTTAGTCTCAAACACATTCTGTTTTTATGGATATATAGAAAGTCAGACTGGCATTTTCAAATGATGCAAAAAGGTGTGTATGTGTGTGTGGGTGTGTATGTACTGTATGTATGTGTATATATGCAGAATTAAGGATGATTGGAAAATTAGGTCAAATGGGACAGTATAAAATTGATTTTACACAAGGCAGAAATTCAATCCAGTCTTCCTTAATTCACCATATAGACAGGGAATATAAAAAGTCTACTTACCCTGTTAAAATGCCAGAATTTTGTGATTTAAAACCAAGATGAATCATTTCAGCACTTTTTCACCTTTAGTGTGACCTATGTTCTGTACAATTCCAATGAAAAACTACAAATAATGTTGCATAAATATGGACACCCTTAAACTAATACTTGTTGAAGTGTCTATTGAATGTATGACAGCATTCAGACTTTTTGGGAAGGGGTCTATCAGCATGATACGTCTTGACTTGACAGTCTTTATTTACAGTTGGATTACAGGTCTGTTCTCTGGCTGGTCTATTCCACAACTTTGATCCTCTGGTGAAGTCATTCTTTTTGTTGATGTGGAGGTTTGCTTTGGGTTGTTGTTGTGCTGAAAGGTGAAATTCTTCTTCAGCTTTGTAGCAGAGGGCTGAAGGTTTTGTGCCAAAATTGACTGATATTGTACACTGTTCTTAATTCCCTCCACTTTGACTAAAGCTACAGATAAGACTAACTGCTGAAAAACAGCCCAAAGCATGATGCTGCCTCCATCATTCTTCACGGTGGGTCTGGTGTTTTGTGATGTTCAGTGTTGTCTTCATATTAGACATAGGAATTATGGTCAAAAAGTTCAACTTTGGTCTCATCAGACCATAACATGTTTTCCCACATGATTTTAGCAAAACTTGGCTGAGCTTGGATATTTTTCTTTGTATGAAAATGATTCTGTTTTGCCACCCCACAGCCCAGTCATGAAAAACATAGTCTGTAATGCCCTGCACTGCACCCAGTAAAGGGGTAAGGGGCTAACCGTGACCCTGATCAGAATCAATCAGATAAAATAATGGATGGATGTCACATGTACTACATACACAACCTGTACTTGCCAGAAATTCCTGCAACTCCTTTAATGTTGCTGTCAGCCTTTTGGCAGCTTCCTGGACCAGTTTTCTTTTTATCTTTTCATCTGTTTTCAAGGAAAGTCCAGTTCTTGGTAATGTCACTGTTGTGCAAAATTTTATCCACTTCCTTATGACCATCATTGTGTTCCATTATATAGCTTGGTATGCCTTAAAAACTTTTTTGTACCCTTCTCCAGACTGATACCTTTAAACAGTGAGATCCTTTTGATGTGTTTTTGGGTCTTTGTGGATCATGGCTTTTGTTGTTAATTTGATAAATATCAGGAACAGCTGAACTTTATTTGGGGTTAATCAGAATCCCTTGATGGCAGTCATGTATTAACTATTATTTCACATCAGTCTGAATTTTATTAGATCATTCTGGACACCACAAATTATAAGATGGTGTCCATATTTATGCAAACACATTCTTTTAGTTTGTTATTATTATTATTTTCTCTCAAAATTATTTAAATTTGTTTCAAAATTGTCAATTAAATTCTACACATTATGGATCACATTAAACAAGTTTCTGGAATTTCATTGTGGTCTTGTTGTTTAACCCTTAGATGCATAAGTGGGCCTTTTTTGACCCGGTGAGGTCATTTTTTTTATTTTGTAACGAAAAGTTTTTATCATTTCATATTACAGGTATTCCTCAAAAACATGTTACTGATATCATGCAATAATTTTTTTTTACCTTTTATACATTTTAAGAAATTAAAATTAATTATTAATTAAGAAAAAAAGTAATTTTTTCAATTACTACCCCAAACTTCCGTAAGTGGGTCAAAAATGACCCGCATTCATTTCCTTTGGAATTTCATGGGAACTTTTGATTCTTATCAACTGTGACTGTCACAAGATATATTTATAGATATATACTCACTCACTCACTCACACTCACTCACTCACTCACACACTCATCACTCACACATGCACTCATTCACTCACACACACTCACTCACACACTCACATAATGAACGTTGACGTTGTTCCATTGCTGTTGTGAAATTGTCATTTCATTGTTTTAAAAATGTTCTAAAAATGTTAAAAATGTTTAAGTGAAAAATAAAAATATTTCAAACAAGAAATCATTCTTGTGTGGAATAAAACATAGTACAAAATATAATATAAATTATTATTTTGAGTTAAAATGATAAAAGTGGCATGAAAACACACTGATTCTAATACGGGTCAAAAAAGACCCACTTATGGAAGAGTGTAGGGTGCAGTCACTCATGAATCTAAGGGTTAAATCAAAATATCCTGGCATTTTAACAGGGGTTTGCAGACTTTTTATATCCACTGTACACACACACGCGCGCGCGCACACACACACACAGACTCTCTCTCACACAAATCAGCCATAACATTAAAGCAACCTTCTATTTTCTACACACATTGTCTATTTGATAGTTGGTTCAACTTGTAGATGTAAAGTCAGAGACACTAGCTCAGCTGTACAGTTTGTGACGGTCCTCTCGTCCTTCATCAGTTAGACTGATGCTGCCCACAGGACAGATGGATATTTGTGGTGGGTGGACTTTTCTCAGTCCAGCACTGAAACTTCAGTAGTACTGATGTTTGTTCCACTTGTACCAATGAAACACACATTTAAAAAAAAAAAAAAAAAGGCAAAAAAATAAAAATAAAAAAAGACAATCACACTCTAAATTAGTCATCAATCACCTGTCAGTGATGTTTATACTTATCTCTCATTATCATAGCATTAACTATATTACTTAATTAGTGAGTGAGGCAGTTTGACCAACCTCCTGCTCTTCTCTACGTGGTTGGTGTGTCCAGGGCATGTGGGGGGTGGGGGGCACTCTGAAGCCAGTGTGTTGCCTTCATGGCTAAGGAGATTAGCAGAGAGTAATTAGTTAGATTAAGGCAGTGCTAAGATGGGAATGGTTTTAATTAGCCGCTAACGAGATTTTAAACAGGCCAGCGGAGAGGTGGCCTCCTGCCGAGCTTAATGAGAGAGAAAGAAAGAAAGAGAGAGAGAAATGCTATCTAGCACTTTGACATTAAACACTTGGCCAGACCTTTATTTGTTGCTCATTTTAAGTTAAAAATTGTGATAACATTGGCTGACTTTGTGTTGTATGGTCATAAAGTACACAGACTCCAGTTTAGTTAATTATAATGTGAATTTCTAAACTTAACTAAACCTAACACACAACGTGTCTAATAGATGTAAACATGTTTTTATAAATAACATTAAAAGAGTTGAATAACATAAAGAGGTGTAAAAATAGCAAAATGTTTTGCTTTTGTTGATGAGTTCTTGTTAGATGTGGTGTATTTACACACATGAGCATAAAAGAAAAACTTGACCAAACATGCTAATGTGGACAGTGAATGGAATCTAATAGCCACAAATTAGTTTAACCTCCTGCTAATTTATGGCTGTTTGATTTCATGTACTGTTAGCTACATTAGCTTTATTTGATTAAATACTACACCTACTCAGTGCAGTAAATAATCAAATACAATTCCATTAACACATAAAATCATCTTAGAAGTTTTTATAGACGTTTATTACTAATATTAAGTATTTTTGTGTTTTCCAATGCCAGAAACAATAACTCACTTTCAGAAGATAAAATCACTGAAAAATATCAAAAAATTAATTTAATTTTTAATTTATAAATTACTCTAAAGTGCTTTATAAAGTGTTGTTACTCAACTTATCAAATACAAGACAACAAAGAGGATAAAATAAAATACTAAGATACATAACATAAGCTTGTACAATAAAACTAAAAAATGTGATTCCTAAAGCTCCTCTTCACTTATTCAAAAGCAACCCTTGTTAGGTGTGCTTTAATAAGACGCGATTTTTAAACAGTGGTTGATGGTGCTTGGCATATTCATAGCCTCGGCACATTGGCTGAAAAAGCTGTATAAAAATATAATCTCATAAAATTCAGATAGCCCTCTCAAAATCTGAATGTTATATTTAGACTAGAAGTAACTTGACAGAATGTGTTTTACAGTGTGGAATGTCTTTAAACCCTCAGCTCAGGTGAAGGTAGCACAGGTGAGCATGGAGCTCCAGGCTTTGGTCGTCATTTACCTTTGGCATGTGAGACAGGGGCTTCCCTTTAATCTGAGATTGGACCCTGCTCCAACAGTGTTCCTTTAAAGGGAAAAACTGTCCCAGGATAATGACTGCAGAGGCCTTCGGGCCGAGCAGCAGGGGCTTATTAAACTCCATTCCTCCCATCCATCTGTGGGTTCTTCTCCTCAATGGAACCTCTGTATCTCTCTTATTAACTTTTTTCTTCCCCTCTCTTAATTGTTAATTAATCTAATGCCATCAAAAGACGACAAGGATCAGCAGAGCAGAGCCTGTGGACAGTAGGGCTTTTTTTACTCTCAAACTGACCCTGGTGCCCTACGCTTCATTGCTGAGGGTTATTAAAACTCCACTGTAGCTCATATCTAGCTCTAGATCGGTCTGTGTCTGGTCTGAGTCTGTGATGTTTTATAGCAGGACTGGGTGTGGTCCACATTGTAGTGACCCTTGTTCAAAATAAAAAGATCAACATCAGTCTTTTTTATGGCGTGTGAGAGTGCTCTAGTTAAGCTCAGGTTAATGTCCATTCTGTAAAGGTGCACCATTGGGGGTTTTTTTCTTTGATAATTCTGCTTTTCTTCCTTTCTAAGAATTATAATTGACAGCATTCTCAAACATTATTGTTCAACTTTTCTTTTAATTGAAACTTACATCACAACATAAAATGTGCACTAAAATAAAATCCAAATGAAAGAGGGACTATTTTTTTTCTTGTTTGGCGCTGTGTATCACTAAAAACACAACACAAATCAGACACTTCCTCATTAAAGTTAGTAAAAACACTGCACTGTTCTGGAACAATCTTTGACTGGTACTTGCCAGATGCTGCCTTTCTGCACTGAGCATATGACCAAAAACCACCATCTAGTGATTATTTTGAGTCAGTAACAACTTCTTTGTCTAAAGATTCAGTGGTCTTTTGGCAGCTGAGGCGTGCTATAAGTGAGTTAACCCTCTGGAGTCTGATGGTTTTCAGACACTCTGATGTAGTCTGACATGCCGTGACTTTTTACTAATTACCCATCTAAATGATTTTACCGAAGTGTTACACAGGCTTTTGTTCAACACAAACTCAGCAACAACAGTGTCAAAACAGTAAGAGTGTCATAAATCTATATTTTGATTAAATCTGCTCTAAATCTGCATCTGTTTTCAGATGTGCTGATATATTGTGAAAACACATTCTAAACATTTCTAGTCAAGACTTTTGAGCTCAGAACTGAATAAACAGGTGTTGGCTACACACTGATCATTACAATTTTTAGATATTGTATGTGGTTTTATTTCTAAAGCTTAACAAATGTGAGGTGACACTGTGTTTTCCTCAGCCACTAACCCTACATTGAATATTTATGAGATAGGTGTAAACAATCAGGTGCAATGTCTATTGTTCAGATTCACCTCAGGTTTTTGTTCGGTTCACATTCCACACATTCCACAACTGGTAATCCATCAATAGTATGTCCAGAATTACCATGTCATTATGACAGATTGTTTCATTTGGCTGTAAATTTAAGCTGTCTGAATCACTCTCACAGATGTGTCTCTGCTTATTTAAGCTCCTCTAAATCTATGCAGTATATATATATATATTTTAGAACAGTAGACCCTTTAAGGTTTCTGGGATGTTTGTACTGCTGGTGCACAAGTGTTAATGTGAAGGGTACAGAATTGGTTATATGAGCCAATCATCGGTTATGGCTGATCAGCCTAAAAAACAGCCAACTCCAGTCACTGCCTGATGGATCACTGCATCTCTAAAGTTTATGTTGATAGTATAACAAGAAATCAGATTTATCCCTATACTCACAACCACCAAGACTAATTGGAAGCTCATACCCCAATATTTTGCATGATGCTAAGTACCATGTTGAGTTTTTAATTAATCAGAAGTCGACTTAATTATGATGTTTGATTGCTAATTAGTGGGGAATAAACCTCAGAGTAACTGAGCAAATCTTGACTATTGACTATATTTGACTTTGCTATAAGTCATGTCCTGGTTCTATTCTGAAAGCCTTTGCTCCCCCACCTCCTCTGAACTTTTGCCCAGACTTCCAAAAATGGTGTGTAGCCAGTCAGCCACTATATGGCTAACCTGAGCAAAGCCAGGCCCTACAGGCTGGGAGAGGAGTTTGTGGGGGGTTTGGGGGTGTGGTGGTCTGGTGGAGGCCTGGCATGACCTAACCCTCTCTCTCGATCTCTCTCACTCTCTCTCTCTCTCTCTTCCTGTAGGGCCTCTCAGCCACTGCTGGACCGAAGTGTCCCCGACTACACCACCTTCACCACAGTGGGAGACTGGCTGGATGCTATTAAGATGAGCCGCTATCGAGACAACTTTCTTAATGCTGGCTTCGCCTCCTTTGACCTCGTCGCGCAGATGACAGCAGAGTGAGTGGGGCTGAGAGGGTTAACACTATGATATTAGGATTTAAATGGCCTCTGTTGTGGAAAACCCAATACTCTTCACTTTTTTCACTTTGTAGTGAAATTGTACTGAATCATATTTTTTATGTTATGAAAATCAACACTTATCCACTCGTTCACCTTTTCTGGGAACAGAATCCCATCATTGAAATAATAAGTATATTATTTGAAACAGGTGTTGACGTTTTCACATAACAGTTATTAGTAATCACCAATAACTGCTATATGGGGCTGAAATTCATTTACCATATATTTGATACTTGTAGTTTGAAAGCATTTATAGGGATGTTTCTCTAACTCAAAACTTAATATATTAAATTAGTGTACAGTGGAATCTCGGGATTGAGTCATTAATCTGTTCTAAAGTGTCTGTTGATAACCAAAACGAACGATAACTGAAGCAATAATGTAAATCTAATTAACCTGTTCCAGACACTCTAAAATTTTAACACAATACATTTTATATAGAATAACTATAGTTTTACATACATAACACAATGATAAATAAATACAAAAGACTAATGAAATGGATAAATGAACATTTATCATCACTCTTACAGGTTTACGCTCTGTTTTAGAGAGTGCTGGTGTGGTCCAGCCGGCAGCCTTTGTTTTGTACATTCGTTCTCAGGGATCTCTGACACTATTTGTTTTCACACCTGTTTTCAGATGGTAGTCCCACGTGTCATCACATTAGTGTGAGGTGTTTTAGTTTGTTTTGAGCTCTATAGCTTCTGCCTGAACAAAGCCAGAATGAATGACGAACGCGTGGGTGAGTGATGAACTCGCCACAATTAAACCGACAAATGATAACCGAGGTTCCACTGTAAATTAATATTAGAACATTATAAAGATATAGTGCTTTGTGCTTTACACAGTTGCCAAAACATTTGAATTTACTTGATGTCTGGTCCAAATTTCTGCCAGACTATATTGGGCCAGACTAAAGGCAAGGTCACACTGGGTTTTTCTCTGCAAATGTTCATGAACATACTTTCATTTCAATGAGATTTGCCATGACAGTTAAATGTTAGGTGAATAAATCTCAACTGTGACCTCTATCGACTTTGGTGAACTCTGACATACAAATTTGCGTCCCTGACCAGTAATGCTGCTGTTCTAGCTGTGTGACCTATGATGCACTCTGTACTGTCTCTGCTCTGTTTGGGCCAAGTTAGAGGAAGCACTCATTCTTGCAGTTTCAAAACAGGAGATATACATGTGATGGTGGCCTAGATGACAGTGGATTGAGTGGCTGGCTGGGTTAAAGAGGGTTAGAATGGAGTCTTTGTTTGGAGCTGATTTGCTCACATTGGCTTGTATTCAGCTTGCTGATCAGTAAGTTAGCTCTGGAGCATCCCAGACACGAAACCTAAGACAAGGCAAACAGGATGGACGCTGCATATCCGTCCTGCTGAAATAATTAAGAATTCGGATGGAACAATATGCTCTGGAGTGAGCTGGAATTATATCACATGTCCAACACAAACAAAGCCAGAAGACGGCTCTGAAACATTGCAAACAGTGGATGTAAACACACTTAATCTAGAGATAATACAAGTGGAGAATGTTTAGAGGTCAGAGTCTCACAGGCCTGCACTTGTGTTAGAGTGAAAATGAGCAGGCATAAATAAATGGGGCCGTTAAGATCAAATAAATGAATAAGGATAATAATAATATATTTATCAAGTCCATTAAAAAGATAATAGCTGATGGAGGTGCAGGTAATTTGTTTCAATTTGGCAACCTGACAGGTGGACCTATCAGTGGATTTCTCCTGTCCTTAATGGCTGATAATTCTCCTAATGGTCTTCATTTGTTAACATTTTCTCTGCCGCAACAAAGGAGGGGTGCGAGGAGAGACCGTGGTTAGCGTTTAGTGGTTAATGCTAGCGAGGCGAATCGTTTTCTCCACAATCACCCCGGTCTCGTCTGTCGACGAAGGAAAAACACACACAGAGGAAAGAAAAAGAGTGTGTGATATTCCTTACAGTTACACGGACTGCGGTGTTAAATAAACACGATGTGGAGAGATTAGATTACAGAGTCTGACAAAAGAACAGGAAGCAGGCGAGGTTATTTGCTGCTGATACTTTAATAAGAGTTCTGTCATTGCCATATTTCCAGCTTGTTCCGTTCTCATTTTTTCTCGCTCTGTCTACATTGGCACAGACATGTTTCCGTTTTACAGTGCAGGATAGTCTCTCTCAGCATTGTGACCGGACAGGAAAACTGCCCAACATTTTAAACAGTAATACTCTTCATGTCACATTCCCAATCAGAGTATATTCTTTTTAATCCACCATGTAAGACACAGAAGATGCTGTGATCAGTCCAGTAAAACAAAGGTCATTAAAATCAACAGAATAAATATAAAATATGTACAACATTTAGTATGTAGAAAACTAATATTTATATACAAAAATATAAACAAGCAGTCTTTTACAGTACAGTGGAACCTCGGTTTTTGTCATTAATCTGTTCTAAAGTGCCTGATGATAATGAAATGAAGATCAAGATACTAAAAATATTAACAAAAAACAGAGTTTATATAGAATAAGTATAGTTTTACATACAGAACACAAAGATAAATAAATACAAAAGACTAATGAAATAGATAAATTAACATTTTTACTCTTACAAGTTAACGCTCTGTTTTAGAGTGTGCCGGTGTGGCCCAGTCGGCAGCCTTTGTTTTGTACACCTGTTCTCGGGCACTATTTGTCTTTGCGCCCATTTTCAGAGGGTACTTTAGTGTGACGTGTTTTAGTTTGTATTGAGTATAATGTTATGTTATGCTCACTCAATGTCATCATGTGCCAAAACTTTACATTTTTAGAAGATGGTTTGATTGTTAACTTGATTTTTTAATAGATGTAATCAGTCAGGCATGTCCACATGTTTTGCTGTTGCAGTGTAGAACTACATCTGTGAGGTTAATCCTGTTAACAATCACTAGAATTCCATAGTTACCTAATTAGCCCAGGTTTCTCCAAAATGTCTCTTAACCCTCTACATTAGCTGATGTGGTAGTTGATTAAGTTTTAGTGTTTGTTAGCAATGCTGTCCCTGCATCACCAGATTTAAACTAAATTAGCAAAATATGAACTTCAAACAAGGGACATGTAAAATTGTGTAAATGTGATTTTGAGTGAATAACTTCTTTCAGGGCAAAATAAGCTGCCAAACTTTAGAGCTTTTACTTTTACTACTGTTATAAATTGTGAGAACAGCAGCTGGTCAGCTACTCACCATCCTGGCTAATTATTAGCTAGCATTAATGAAACCTTCTCACTTTGAGTAAAAGCCTCACACACACACACACACACACACACACACACACACACACACACACACACACACCTTTTCTCACACTGCGGTCAGAACTGTTCAAATAAAGTGTGGGTGGGGCAGAGTTGTTTGCTAACTTACCAGTGCTAATGCTAATGTTCACCTGGCTATGTTCTCACAGAAACTAGAACGCAATGTCTGTCAAAAGTTTGGGGACTTTGTCTTCTATTCAAATGTTAAAACTGCATAAATGCTATAATGATTTGCATATATTATTATATCAGTTTATGTTAAAGCCCAGGTCTTGTCCATGTTTGGTACCATATTCCACATTTTCTTATATTTTCAGGGTTTATGCAGTAAAACATAATTATATATATGTGAGTATTTCAAAGCACTCGTTATCCTTTAATATTAAACAGGCTTAGAATTAAAAAATGTATTTTACTGTGCCTTGAATACATACATATGTAAATAAAATCTGTTCTGATTGGCTACCCAGTGATTTGTACAATATGTGTACTGTTGCAGAAGGGTTTTGTTTATTGACTGATCATAAGTCTCTCTATTTCCTCTCCAGAGACCTGCTGCGGATTGGCGTGACGTTGGCTGGACACCAGAAGAAGATTCTTGGCAGTATTCAGGATATGAGACTGCAGATGAACCAAACACTGCCCGTCCAGGTTTGAGGCAGGAAGGGGCGGAACTATGCCTGAGAGAGCCAACAGGAAACCCCAGCTGCCTGACCGTCTCAGCCAATCAGATAGAACTGTACAAACTGAAACAACCGGCTTGCAGTGCCTCGGACAACTTTAGTTTTATTGTTTCTTTTCCATTTTTTCCTGTTTTTTCTTCGGACTGCATTGTTTTTCCACCTGGCGAGACATTTATTACAATTATTTTGTACATTTTTTAAGTGAAAGGAGATAAACAAAAACCCTTCATACCCCATGCGTGCCTCACCGGCTGTGGTGTGAGGTGTTTTTCTGCATGTGTGTGTGTGAGTGTGTGTGTGTGTGTGTGTGTTTTGTTTTGGAACACCTGAGCCGTGTCACTTCCTCCCATGATGCCCTTCTCATGATTCTACAGATCTTTAATCTTTATCGAGTCCTCATCTAAGAGCAGATGATAGAGGCCAGATAAAGATCACCCAGCGTTAGAAATCTTTGTATTATTGAAATGTGTGTGTATGAGAGTGTGTGTATGAGTCTGTATTCTCCATCTTCATATTGAAGGTGTTTTAATTAAAGAACACATGCCTGAGAAGGACTCGCAGGAGAGTTGAAGGCCAGGTCAAAGGAGAAGGTGATGGTCCACGCACTTGTGGGAAATAACACACCTGGCGGATTTGGGATTGGAATAACGGATCATGCTGTGCTTTCTCGCTCTTTACGTTTGCTCTTCACTTGGCGATTGCGCACCTGTGTTGAAATATGGCCGGTCATCACTGATTGTGTGGTGTTTTGGACGATAAACGAGGACAGCCTACACATTCTAAACAGACAGGCCTTCTCTATAACAAGGGTGTATGAGATTTTGGGCGAGTTCTGTGTGTGTGTATTAGTGAACGAGTGAATTATGCACATAAATACTGTACAAACTGCTTTAGCTGCGATTGAGGAACGAAACCGCATGAACCGAATTGTGACGAGGAGCAATTATATTTCAATCAGCTGTAATAATATGTGGACAATTATTAAGATTTTTTTCAAAATCACTTTTTTTAAAAAACAAATTGGAAATTATATAAATCTGATATGCATATGTATTATAAATATGTATGCGTACACTTGATAAATGTTATGTATATGCATATATACATGGACACTGTATATGCATATAACTGTGTGACTGGGAGTGAGTTAGAAAAAGAAAAAAATAACAAAAAAATATTTGAATTTCTTCATTTTACATGGATTTACACACGGTTTTCCCAGGTTTAATCTCTGTACAACCTCACTATTTATTCCCCCCTCCTGCACTCAACACAAGGACAAAACAACAAGGACTGACCACCTGCAAGCAAATTATTAACAGGAGAGTGTTTTAATGATTTGGACATTGTAGTTGTTCTAATTAGCCTGTTCATGTTTTGTAACAAAAAGATAAAAATGGTGGGAAAAATGAAGCAGAAATGGCCAAAGCAGTGGAAACAGTACTGGCATTCATTTGCTGTGATGACATTGCAGTCCAAAGTGTCCATGCAGAGTTTCTATATGTGTCTTCCACTCCCTTCAATTTGTGATTATTTCTCAGGCTTACATTATCAGCGAATGTTGTGTTTGCTTTTAATCACAGAGTTCCTATACAAATGCACATTCCTGGACTGACCTATGTATGATTAACCCTTAGAGGTCTAGTTATTACTATTGCAGTGTAATTATATGACTATTATATGCTTATACAGTTAATGAATTTTAGAGTTTTCAGGCAATTATACATCAAATTGTAATAAAATGTCTCCAGTTCTGCTTACAAACACAAACAGAAGTTTAGAACATGCACTTTCAGCACAATCATTCAGCTTATTTTATTACATTCTGATTAAATTACAGAAAATGGTATTTTCATCTGTCATTAATGTGACTTCTAAGGGTTAATGCTTAGTTTTATTTATTATTTAATCTTTACTGACCATGTTTAGGCTGATATCTTCATTTTTTTTCAATTTCCCACAAGACAAGTGTTATGTAGCTTTAAAATATCCCACTTCCTGTCTTCCACCTACTTTAGCACATGCAGCATCTTCCCAGCCCTGGAATATTGCCTGGACATCTTAACACACCTTTTAAAATACTGAGATTTAACCTTTTAACCTTTTTAGGAACTGTTAACAGACCCAAACCTCCTGCAACTCCCAGTAACATAGTTTTATATTGTTTTCTTGTACTCCGAAGAAATGATGCCCTGAATTGAACTGATTCTAATGTGTTCATCATTTTCACAGGAATAAAATATATTACATCAACACAGGTTTGTCTGTTGGTTTACTTACTCACAGGAGATGTAATATATTTTAATTGTATGTGTGTGTACTCATTAGAATCAAGCAAATTCAGCACAGAAGGCTAAAGGGTATATATAAACAACTGTAAGGCAGAATTGGCAGAATTGTGCTCAGTTTAGATCTACTGTGATCTGGCTGGTCATTGGGACATTCGTGATCATGGCTGTGGTGTATTTAAAGCCCAGAAGAGATGACCAGTCTATTATCTACCATTTTGTCCTTCAGAAACAGCCACAATCAGTATAGCTCTCTTTTCTGGGCTGCTCTGATTGTTGTAGGAGCTTTTTCAGGATCCACAGACTTTTACCGTAGTAATAACTACATACACTGCAGCTCTTATTTCATTCATTTCTACATTATTTCTTTAAACACCAGAAAGTCTGGCAATTGTAACTTTTTGTCCTTTTTTATTTTTAAGAGTATTTTTTAAACATACAAAATGCAAAAATGTTTCAGTTTCTGCCTATTAACTTCACTTTAAAGTACATTTTGAGTGAATAGTTTGCTGTCCCATTATTAATTCCAGGGAAAATATTTTCCATTATTGATTACATGTTTCAGATATAGCAAATATTACAATGAAAAATGCCAGAGTACTGCTTTATTCAGTTTAAATTTAACAGGACAGTGGGCTTTAACCCTTAGAAGTCAGGTTAGTTTTTAGTGCTTTAGTTTTCGTTGTGCTATTAAAATGGTAGCATGCTTAATTACATAATTATTCATATAATTATTTGCATACATTACGTTTGAATCTGCACTTCTACTGTTTTCCAATTTTAATTAGAATCTGCACTTTCAGTAGAATTTTTTCTGCTGCTCCTAATTACAAATCATTCATTAACTAGTACAGCATGCTTTATTACTGTAAGCCATAACTGTGACTTCTAAGGGTTAATAAACATGTAATCATGTTAGTTTAGCCACATGTCACCACATGTTCATTATTTATTTGAGTATATATATAGTCAGAAGTTTGGACACACCCACCGGTCATTCAGTGGTTTTTCATGATTTAAAAATGTTCTGTATTGTAGATTAAAACTAAAGTCATCCAGACTATGAATAAACACATATGTCATTATTTAGTAAATAAAACAGTGTTAAACAAACCAGAATATGTTTATATTTTACATTCTTCAGTTGTGCGCCTACTTTGATTAATCTAAAAGCAAACATATTTTGGTTTGTGTAATACTTTTAAGTTTACTACATGATTCCTTATGTTTTTTCATAGTCTGGATGACTTCAGTGTTAAATTATATATATATATATATATATATATATATATATATTCAGATAAATGATGACCATGTCATAGTCTGATAAACACCCAAACACAAAATTATAAAATATATTAAAGCAACACAAACAAATTATAAAAAATATCTGAAAGATTAACAATGTTATATTTTTATACATTATTCAAACACATCAACTCCATTGTTTTGCAGTGTAGTAACCTAACCTGTTAATATAAGAAACAATAAATAATAGAAAGATACTTCAGAATTTCTGTTAACACTTCACTGTGTAGATATACAATTATTGGTGCAATTCAAGCAGTGGACTTAAACAAACAATTAACACAGTGTGTGTAATTAGCTTAGTTATAGTTAATTACACACTTGAACGCCATCAAAAGTTACACATCAGTTGTATAATGTGAATGGTGAATAACATGCACATAATTTCTCTTTAAATAATTAAACATTTTGCAGTCAGCCAGTCCACTGGTCTAAAATATTAACTCATTGATTAAGTGACACACAATTAATAGTCCCAAAAAGTACATATGACAGAGCTTAGATAAGTACATATCACCACATTTCAACTGGATATTCAAATTCAGATTTGAGTAACACAGCCCGCTGTGATTTATATAATAATA
The DNA here is from genome assembly GCA_036984385.1 of Crenuchus spilurus. NCBI lineage: Eukaryota > Metazoa > Chordata > Actinopteri > Characiformes > Crenuchidae > Crenuchus > Crenuchus spilurus. Next base: position 16,576 of record BRDA01057769.1, read on the forward strand.
ATAATAATAATAATAATAATAATAATAATAATAATAATAATAATAATAAAAAAAAAAAAATAAAATAATAATAATAATAATAATAATAATAATAATAATAATACAGTACACAGTGTACTACCCCAAAGGTTTTTATCCGTTTATTTCTCCTGTTTGTTTCTACCCATAAAAATAGGTCTCTTATAAATATTAAAATGATGTGTGCTGGTTTATAGATCTCTCTTTGTGCCAATGGTGTGATGCCCCACCCCATTTTAACATTCCTCTGCATTTGCCCCAGCCAAACCAGACTTCATCTTCCAAACTGTCCAACCCATTACCTTTTATATATAAATATAAATATATATTAAAATGTTCTTTTTTTCTGATGCATTTAAACATCTCATCACTTTGAAATCTGAAGTGAAGGAGAATGCTGTTTCTACAGTACTGTACCTATAGACACAGAAACAACTAACATTTCATGATGCAATTGTTTTTTTTTTTCTTTATTCCTTTCTTTTTGGGGGGGATGGGACAAGATGTATTTGATGTTGAAGACAGCAAAAATTGTTAAATGACGCATTCTTGTAGAAATATTTTTAAAATACCCTTTTGCAATTAAATTATTTAAGAAACAATGATGTGGTGTCTTACTGTGTGAATTCTTTAAAGTGATAATTCAGCAAATATTCTGCTAGTCTCACCTCTAATGTCTAACATTAAACAGGAATCCTATACTGATTCTGTAGGTTTACACTAGAGCTACAACAGTAATGTAGTTATGGCGATGAAAGAAGTTTACAACCCAACAAAGAAATAATAAGATGCTTTAAGGTTTTTTTCCCTTCAAACAAGTCCAGAGTTATAGTTATCAAAGCCTGGTTTGGTTACTCAGTGCTTCATTATGTTAAGTGTGCTGCTGATGAATTTAACAAATGCATGCCATGGTTGAGGTGCATTGATGATAACATCAAAACAGCATTATTTTTACTTCACTGGAGGGCAATTGACTGTGAGGATGAGCCATTGATTTTTCTTTAAAGTACTTCCTCCAGATTGGTGGTTATACTTATGGGACCCTTTCTCCTTATTGGTTCCTGTAACAGACCACCCTAACTGGTCTTATTGGTTTATTCCAGTCTCACCTGCTGATGAGTCATGTCTGAACATGCTTTAGTTAAGCAGATGCATTTGGCTGTTTGCCTTGGGAAGCCTTTCTCTCTCATTCTCTATCAACAGTTGTCATCTTATTATGTCCAGCTGGATTTCAGGAGACGCCCCTCAATGCTGCCAGTGCTCTCCATCTCCGACAGAACTGTGACGACTGTGGAGTCCTGCAAGTTCCTGGGCACCATAATCACCAAGGACCTGAAGTGGGACAGCAACATCAGTGCCATCACCAAGCGAGCCCAGCAGAGAATGCACTTCCTGCATCAGCTGAGGAAGTTCAACCTGCCCCAGGAGCTGATGGTGCAGTTTTACACAGCCATCATAGAATCTATCATCATCACATCCATCACAGTGTGGGGCAGCTCAGCCACCAAACAGGACATTCACAGACTGCAGCGCATCATCAGGTCTGCTGAAAAGACTATTGGTGTTAAGCTGCTCACACTGCTGGATCTGCACAGCTCCAGAACCAGGAAGCATGTAGAGAAAATCATCTCTGATCCCTCACACCCAGGTCACCACCTGTTCCAGCACCTTCCCTCAGGCCAGCGTCTTAGCCAAATGAGGGTCAGGATGACCAGGCTACAGATCTTTAACAGTTGGCTAATTCTGATGTAATAAAATGCAAATTTATATCACAAAGAATTTTAATCCAGTTCACTGAAAAAGAAACACAAGAGGAACCTGTAATATTAGCAAAAAAACAAATGTATTCAAAATAAC
>BRDA01057774.1:0-13670 GCA_036984385.1 Crenuchus spilurus
ATAATGTTTATATCGCCACCTTGAAAATGCTAACTTTCCTTAAGCTTGCTCCTCTGCCTCTAGGCACACGTGTAAAAACACTGGCTCTGATTGGCTACCATAATATGCTGCCTTAGCCAATCGCTTACTGACTTGAGTTAAACAGGTGTTACACCAAGGACTGTGACCTATCGAGATCTGTGACTTCTTCTATCAAGTCACAGATCCCGACAGGTCACAGTTCTCGGTGTAACACCTGTTACTCCTCACTAGCCTGGGCAGAGGTCCGCTCAGATTACTGTTAGGATATCAATATATAGTAACGGACCGCTTTTAATGACCAGTAACGTCAACGGCATACACATATACACTGCTCAAAAAAATAAAGGGAACACTAAAGTAACACATCCTAGATCTCAATGAATAAAATATTCCAGTTGAAAATCTTTATTTATTACATAGTGGATTGCGTTAAGAACAAAGTAACATAAAAATGATCAATGTAAATCAAAATTATTACCCCTTGGCGGTCTGGATTTGGAATCATACTCAAAATCTCATACCACTCTCATGGAGTCTAAATACTAAAATACTACATGTCTCTATGCTGATGTTGCATTTTTGATATGTATAGAGTGTGATGCAACAACCAAGTCATGGATTTGTTTCAGTATTCTAAACTGTTGTTTTTTTTTATCAGGCGCAAACAAGAATACCATATACAATTACCAATCCCAGTTGTTCACTTGCTTGAAAAATATTGCAGTACATCTAACAGGAAATATATATCTTTTGTATAGTGTTAACCACAACAGCATACAGAAATCTCCCAGTCTTTAGGCTGATGAATTTTACTTTGCTCAGCATGAACATACTCGTGATTACTCACCAATAATATGTTCAGTTTAATAGTGTTAATAAAATAAAATTATGGTGCACAGTCACCTACTTGTCAGAACTTTATTGGCCACGTACGCTTACACATACAAGCAGTATGTCTTAGTTTCACGCTGGCTCTTGGTATGCACAGAATACATAAGTAGACAATAGAACAGAGGAATTTGAACCCATCTGTGCATGAAACACACATACTAACTAGGGACTAGGGGGCAGTGGGCACACTTGACTGGAGTGGTGGGCAGTTCTATCCATAGTGCTCAGGAAGCAGTTGGGGGTTAGGTGCCTTACTGCCTTGTGTTCTCAGTTCAGGGGATCAAACCAGTGACCTTCCCATCACAAGGGTTGTTCCGTTCCTTAACCACATGCCAACAGCTGGCAGAGTGCATCAACTGTGCAAAAACAGAAAGAGAATAAAACATTTAAATATAATGAGGTTGTACATTTTAAATAGTCATATCCGTGGGTGTTTGGGTACAGCTGTGCCCAGTATCATAACTAGGCTTCTCTGTTGTGATTGTTCATCAGTGTGATGTGGAGAAAGAACCTTTTCTTTTGAATGTTTGGACTCTCAGTTGTCTGACGTGCTTGCCTGAGGGAAGAAGCTGATACAGGCGATGACTGGGGTGTCATGGGTCATCAATGATTTTCTCTGCTCGCTTGCTGGTTCTGGAGCTATACAGCTTGATCAGGGTGGGCAGGTTACAGACCTGATGATACACTGCAGTTTCTGAATGTCATGTTGGGTGGCAGAGCTGCACCAGATTGTGATAGAGGTGGTGATGACAGACTGATTGCTGTGTAGAAAGTTACCAGCAGCTTTTGAGGCAGGTTGAGCTTATTCGGTTGATGCAAGATGTACGTCCTCTGCTGGACTTTCTTGCTGATAGACCTGAAGCTGACGTCCCACTTCAGATCTCTGGTGATTTTAATTCCCAGCAACTTGAAGGACTCCACAGCCATCACAGTCTTGTTGAGGATGCTGATGGTTGGCAGAGGTGAGGAGTTTCTTTTGAAGTCCATGCCATCTCCACTGTATTAAGCATGATCAGTACCAAGTTGCTGTGACTGCTCCAGAAGACCACCTGTTCCAGCACCCATCTGTAAGCAGACTCATCAGTGTTTCTGATGAACCTAGTGACTGTAGAGTCATCTGCAAACTTTAGCATTTTGGCTGAGGGGTCTGTGGAGGTTCAGGTGTTGGTGCACAATGAGAAGAGCTTTGGGGAAAATACACATCTTTGTGGGGCACCAGCACTGATTGTCCACGTGCTGGACTTTTCCCAGCTTCACCTGCTGTGAACAAGCTTTGATCTACTCTAAGATTACTTTGGTTGCTGTTGGCTGCTACTATCTGTAATTAGTCCAAAACATGTATTGGTTCCCTGTTCCAGAAGTGCTAATGATGTGCTCAGAAAAGCTTACCACGTCAATGATTGTGACAACAATACGTTTTTTCATAAACACTTGCAGGAATTATAGCTTTGAAAGCTCTTTTGACCTTTTTGGTTTTGTTTTTGGACCATTTCCATACATAATACAACGAACATGGTGGAGGTTCTTCAAAGGGATATCTTCCACTGCAGTCATCTGCATGCATGAATTTGATCAGAAATGAATGAATAAATGCATACATTTTTGTGAGTTAGACAATAAGTTAATGAATACATGCATAACACCCCTGGTATTGCCTTGAGATTCTTAATTTGACCTGTTTTTATTTGTAGTGTACCTCCAGGCCATTTTTCTGCGTATGTTTGAATATATTCATTTATTTAATTATCTAGTTTATCAGAATGATTGGCTGTTTATGGCATGAATTTCTAAAATATTCAGATGACACATTACACTGCTGTGCAATGCTTAACTTTTTAACTTTTTTCTGGGCTTATTAATTCTAGCACTTTTGTACTGATATCAGTTGAGTTGTTATATTAGAAAATAAAGCATTTACAAAAGTTTTTTTTTCTGTTTATTTATGGCTTTATTTAAAAAAAGCATATTTAGCTTTTTTAATGTAAAGGTTGTACAAAATCAACAGAAATTAAATAAACACTCTCTTTCATGGCATAGGTTATTATGGCATAGGCATTTTTTTATATTTTTTTTATTAATTAATTTTTTTTTTTTTTTTTTTGCTGTTGTTGAAGGGGCTTGATTAATGCAAAGAGAAATCGTAGAGTTAAGAATATCTACAAAGCCTACATTAAAAGCATTAAAAGTTGGTACCCTTAAAACTCAAGTACCTTTAGTTAAAAAGCATAATGGTGTAATTAATTTATTTGAAGTTTTATTGACTCCTGACTTCAGACTTTTAAATTATTTGATGGTTAATACAAATAAACTCTTTTCTTTTCTCATTTGAATATTAGTGTAGTGTAGCTTTAAAATGCACAGTTATACCCTTGTTGGTACATTTAAATTGTTTGTACTTATTGGATAAAATGGGCTATTTCTGACTATGTATTTCATACATACAACTACACACGTCCACCCACAAGCCATTACATTAAAAACATGTATTCTACACAAGTATATTTCAAACATAAAAACAACAGCACATTAATTCATCATATACCTCTTGTGCTCTCTCACATCATAATTATACAAATGATTGTACATAATGACCCACAGCATGTAAAGCAGTGGAATTGTCATAATTCAAGTTCATTTTCCCTAAAGCACTGCAACACGTTTTATAATGGGTGTGTATTAAGAGTCTTCAGAGCATACCATATCACTGTTGGGCTCTGTCTGGACTTTAACGTTATTATGTGTGGGTTTATTGTGGCATTCAATATAACCGGATGACTCTTATCATTTACTTCTGGACATGGTATATCATATAGACTTTATACGGTGTTCTAGCCCCACCTACTGATCAGGTGAATGGCCCATTGGAGAGCCTGTATTGGGGACACTACACCTACCTGCCCCCGTCATTAGCTCAACTGATCTCGCTGCAGTCTCGGTATCAAGACGCTATGGAACGATGCAGAATCTGTTGGCATCCATTCAAAAGTTGAGGCCCGGGGGCGTTCGCACTTGCCGAAGTTTGAAAATATGATGGATGTGTTCTGGAAATCACACTGTGGGGGCGCAGGCCCCAGCATGTGTTCAGCAATGCCAGTTGGCTTACTCACACCAGTGAGCTTTCACATTTCAAACCAGATAGAAAGCATACAGGCTCCCCTCTCACTATCCAAATGACTGCAGCTTTCTCTTTTTGTATTAATAATTTCTTTCTTCCTTTTGTCTAGCGTTCTGTGTTCTTTTCTGAACAGCTGTTTGTTCCTCTTCATGTCTGGGCTTGTTACCATCTGCCTGTCCAAGTCCCACATGAGCACAAACTCAGCCAGGAAGTCAACACTCAGGCAAGTGAGCACTGAAAACAATCCAAATGCATGAAAGGGTGGAATACAATTTGTCTAATTAAGCTAATGTACCGAGTACATCCTTAGCATACAGATCTTTTTGGACACGTGACCCAAAAATATTCCAACCTAATTTCTATCTATCTATTATTATTATTATTAGCACCATTAATATTGTCACTGGTATTATTCTTATCACTACTATATCAGTACACCTCAACACAACAACCATATTAAAACTTTTATTATTTTATTATAAACATTTTTAATTCAATGAACTGGAATACACTTGATTCATAACAGCATAAAAGCACTATACAGTAGCTGTGCCCATTTATTTCTATACTCTAACTTCAAATACTTTCAGTATTTTCTAATACAAATAAGCAAATTTTTTTGTTTGTTTGTTTTTTTTTTTTACCCGATTTTCTCCCCAATGTTGGTAGCCAATTGACCCGCCCATTTGTTGACTCTCCTCATCACTTGTAATGTCCCTGATTCTAGGAGGGTGCAGACTAACACAGGCCTCCTCTGATGCATGTGAAGTCAAGCTCCGCCTCTTTGCCAACTGCTGCCGATACATCGCTGCCAAGCAGCTAACACACTCGGAGGAAAGAGCAGGATTCCCAGTTCTTGATGGATCGCCTAGCATATGCCTGAGCCAGCCGACATTACTTAGTAGTGCTGGGAAGAGAGTACAATCTTATCTGTTATTATTTTGCTCTCTTGGGCCCCGGCTGCCCATGACAAGCAGCATGATCGAGTTTTGAACTTGCAATCCTCAGATCATAGTGACAGCGCCTTAGTCCCCTGAGCCCCTTGGGACCCAATAAGCTGCACCTTATTTCCCGCAAATAATCAATTAAGTACATCTGTATCTGTATCTGACACCAAGGTTGAACTTTTTGGCCAAAATTCCAAAAGGTATGTTTGGTGCAAAGCCAACACTGTGTATCACCAAAAGAACATCATACTCACATTGAAGCATAGTGGAGGCAGCATTAAGCTTTTGTTTTTCTGCGGCTGGAACTTGGGCTTTATTCAAGGAGGAAAGGAAGAAGAACATTTCCAATATCAGTGAGTGTTGGCACAGAACTTTCAGGTCTCTGCTAAAAATGAAGAGGAATTTCACCTTTTAGCATGACAACGACCCAAAGCCTACCTCCACATTGGGAAAAGAATGGCTTCACCAGAAGATCAAAGTTTTGGAATGGCTCCGCCAGAGCCCAAACCTGAATCCAATTGAAAATGTGTGGGTTGACCTAAAGAGGGCTGTACACAGGATATGCCCTCACAGTCTGATAGATTTGGAGTGACAGATTCCTTGTATTTGCAAGAAAGAGTGGGCAAAGATTGCCAAGTGAAGATGTGCCATGCTGATTAGACTCCTACCAAAAAAATGTGAATACTGTCATAAATTCCAATGGCACTCCAACAAAGAATTAGTTTAAGGTTGTGCATATTTATGCATCCACATTATTTTAGTTCTTTATTTTTATTTTGTCACCCTAAAAGATTTTAGCTTATTTTTCAATAGAATTGTGCAGATTACAGGTGACTTTAAGGGTGAAAAACGTTCTGAAATTATTCATCTTGGTCTGATTTTTTTGAAATGACAAAAACTGTTCTCAGACATCAATGTTTCTTCAATGATGGAAAAACAAAGAAGCTGTTTTATTGATTTACTTCTTTACTGATAAAGAAAAGCAAAGTAAGATTGTAAGTCTACCGTGCTTTAAGTGAAATTTTTAAAATGTTTTCCTTTGTGCACATATTATAAGCGTGCAGTGAGAAGCCTGGGTGAAAACATTGGCCGAAAAACAAAAGTAAACATAGGCCGACATGTCATGTCAGCGGATCAATGGTTGTGGAGTCATTTAACCAGTGCAGAGCAAGAACAAATTGTTTGAGCAAGCGAATCAATTTGAGCCGCTCCCCTGCTCTGTGAAACCCATCTGTTTACACTCCGGCAAATAGAGAGCCTCGCGAGCTAAAAGCTCCACATCGGGCCGGCAGCCATGTTTGCTCATGCAAGATAGATGAGTACTGTAACTGCAGCATGTGACATTAAAACAATTTCCCTCACACATGAGCCAGTGACCAAGCACACCAAGTACACCAGTTCTAACGGGCGCTGCCATTAAAGTAGTGGGCGGACATCTAGAAATGACATGCAGCTTTTTAAAAGGAGACCTTTCAGATCAGATGCACTGTCAGAGTGACTGCTGTTTGAGCAGCAGCCCTGCCAGTGTAAACGAAAGCACATTTCCCTTCCAGTAAGCTGTATAATAATGATGAAAATGCTGAAAGACATCAAAGCTAATTGCACACACTGCTGAGCTATATTCATTAAGGATTCAATATCATGATATTTTCATGAATATATCAAAGTGTCACATAAGTTTGCAGTAATGAAGTTAAGTGCCCTCAGAAACCACTACTGAATTTGATTTATAATGTAAACACTGCAAGCAATTAAAGGTGCAGTAAGCAATTCTGGAGAACAATTCTTGATATTTGAACTCATGAGCAAAACAAATCCATCTTTCATATACAGTATTCAGGTATTCAGTGAATTTGACAGTGTATTAGTTTAAAATTGCTTACAGTGCTTTTAACATCCCGGGCTGTACAGTCCATTTATTGAAGCTAAGCTAAGTTTGCAGTAATGAAGTGAAAGGCCCCACAGAAAGTCAACACTTTTGAATTTGATTTAGAAAATAAAAACTGCATTCCATTAAAGTTGCTTTAAGCATTTCTGGAGAACAATTCTTGATATTTACATTAATGAGCAAAACAAATACATCTCTCCTACATTCAGTATTCAGGGAATTTCACAGTGTATTGTTTTAAAATTGCTTACTGTACCTTTAACTTCCTAGAATGTACAGTCCATTTATTGAAGCAAAGCTTCTAAAACAGCCCATTTTGAATGTGTTGTTTTTGTGATGTCATCTATTCACCTTTTCAGCTTGCATACATTTGGCCCACATGTAGTGCCAAAGTGAAAGTGACACATTGACCAATGTGCTTGCACACAGAAGAATTTGACCTTGGCATTTAACCCATCTAGGTAGTGAAAAGCACATATATACACACATTAGCAAACAAACATTAGGGGACAGTGAGCACACATGCCTGGAGTAGTGGGCAGTCCTATCCATGGGACCTGAGAGTGTTTAAGTGTTGGGTGTTTTGCTCAAGTGTTCTTCAGTCATTTAGTCAACCCTGTCAGTTCATGTGATTAAACCAGTGACCTTCCAGTCGCAATGGTGGTTTCTTATCCATTAACCTACATCTGGACTTGTTGTATGCAGTTATAAGATTGTTTCCACTTGCACTGCAAGTTCAGTGAGTCACAACCATTAGACTGAACCAAAAGAATTGGACAGTAAGCTTTCGGTTACTCCCATTGTGATGGTTTGAAGCTTTATTTATCATAAAGGTAAACACTGGGGTTAATTAGTGTAGATACAGCTTGTGAAATGAACACAACACAGCTTACAAAAAATCAGTGAATGAGGAAAATAATTTCAAAGTTTGCTGTGGCTCCCATTCAATATAACGGTTGTGGGAAGGGTTTAAAATTGTACTGCAACCAGCCACTAGAGAGCATCATAAGTTTTGGTCTCACTTTTCTAGTTCTGTTGCAGTGTCCAGGTCTTATATACAGTCTATGGTCACAACACAGGGCAAGTAAACATAAGAGGTAATTTACATATAGCAGTTTTAAAGGCACAGTAACAAAAAAAAAGGAAAGAAAAGTCAGATAATCATGATTTGTAACCACACATACTTTGCATAAATGAACATTGGGGAAAGAAAATAACATACAAGCCAAATGTACATCTATAATGAAATGAAACGTAGAGTCCCATAATCATGCTTCTTCAGTAATGCTTCTGTATGCTTAAAGAATATCTTACAAACCAGCCTTACTGTAGCTTGTTTCAATTACTGTTTTGCTTTGTCTGCCTTTCTCTAAATATAAACATTAAGCAGACAGAAACTATTATTTATTTTTATAACTATATGGAGTATGGAGAATATATTACCCAGCACTAATTGCTCATTTAAAACAATGGTGTAAATGCTGTCTTTGAAATATATTCATTAAGATTCAAAGTTTTTTCTCTCTCTCTCTCTTTAGCAAATATCATTTATCCATAATAAAGTGGTGGCAGTACATAGTCATTTAATTCTTGGCTCCATTGCATATGGATTGTGATGAAGCAAGTATCTGCATTTTTATTGTAACTCCCTGTCTTATACACATTGGAATTTCAATATTTATAATGGCTTAATTAATGTTAATAATAACAAATAGATTTGTAGTTTTTGTAGTCTATATACATGCATATAGGACTGTTCAAATGTTTAAACTTGCAGTAATATAGAATCATTTTTGTTTCAGGTGAATGTATGAAATGATTACAGTATCATAAAAATATACTACAGAGTTATAACAGTTTACAGGACGTTGTAAAAATAGGATTTCTTATGATAAACAGATATATATTATTCCATAACAATTAAGAAAAATGCAGTAAAAAGCAAACAATAAATTAATATCCAGAATAGTGGCATCCAAGTCTTACTGATCAAGTACGTATCCATATTGACTTCATGTCAATAGATTACAAGGTAATAAGTAATAAATTTGTTTATTATTTTAAAATACTGACTTTTTATCAGTGTTACTTATTGTTGCCAATGTTTTTTTTTTTTTTTTTTTTTTTTTTTTTTTTTTTTTTTAGTTTAGTTTTTTTGTTATTTAAATCAACACTCTATACGTTACAGTAATAATAATTGTGACTGGTAGGACAGATGTTGATGTAGAGACCATGCTAATTATTAGTTGTCATGAACACTGATAAATTCCATATTTGTGGTGAGAAAATAGGAAAAAATGATGGTGCAACTTTTATTCACAACTAGTTTAAGTTTAGATTAAACTTTGCTAGTGTGATTGCGCACAATGACATTTGACCTCCGCATTTGCCCCGTCTGTGCAGTGAAACACACACTAGTGAACACACTAGGCTGTGCGAACATGTGCCCAAAGCTGTTGGCAGCCCTATCTATAGCACCTGGGGAGCAGTTGAGGGTTAGGTGCCTTGCTCAAGGGCACTTCAGTCATGACCTGTCCAGCAATCAAACCAACAACCTTCCAGTCACAAGGCCAGATCCCTAACCACCAGGCCATGGTATTTAGACTATTACTAATAGTTTAATGATATTTACTTGACATGGCACGGTGGCTTAGTGGTTAGCACATTCGCCTCTCAGCACTGAGGTCTTGGGAGTTTCCATGTTCTCCCCGTGTCTGCGTGGGTTTCCTCCGGGGGCTCCGGTTTCCTCCCACAGTCCAAAAACATGGAAGTCAGGTGAATTGGATATTCTAAAAAATTACCCTGATGTGTGTGAATGAATGTGTATGTCTGTGTAAGAATGTATGTATGCCCAGATATGGTTGGCACTCTGTCCTGGGAGATCCCCTAGTGCTCGATGCAGTCCTCCAGGTGGACGGTCGCTTCCGGTTGAGAGTACGCTGTGCGCGACTGGCTGCCACTTCTCACCAGTGTGTGTAAATGGAGTGTGTTGATTGTAAAGCGTCCTTGGGTTTGAGAAAGGCGCTATATAAGTGTAACAATCATCATCATCAAGTAGCACTGTAGACTTTATCTGATATGAGCATAGAGAAGAACAAAATCTTTACTGACATGGAAATGGAAATTAATAATCAGAAAAAAATGCTAATTAATGGCTTCTATCGGTCACAAACAATACGTGAGTCCAAACTTTTGAACAGTGTTGTTTTACATAATGTTGTATTGAATTTCACGTTTTAAATGGATGCATTCATCTTGTAGCCACCTGCATTAGCCTGACGTTTGCCCATGCTAATTCTCTACATGTGCTTTTCTTCCAACCTTGCATCAAGGGCAGCTGACCATGTGCATTTACATTAACTAGTTTGTTCTGAAGTAACTCCTGACCTCTTTTTTTAAATCATGAATTTAATTTTAACTCTTGCAGCATTCCTAGTTTTGGCATGCAGTGACCACTGCTCTGTTTAGAGCTGCTCTTAAAGGAGAGCTTTGCTAACTTTTTAACATTTCATGAATGTGTTCTTAACTGTGAAAGTGATTGGCAGGGACAGAGTTCATTAGTGGGATTTGCCTTCAACAGAATGTCAGCGGTGAGGTCTGATAATGAGAGGAAATTGAGTCAAGAAATAGGTCGCATATTGGCCCATTATGCCTCCGATATGTTAACACCCTGAAACTGAAAATAAAGAACAGGAATGTTTTAATGGCCCATATATTTATTTTTTTTTGTATTTTCCACTTATGACAATTGTCTGATTTTGTGTACCAAAAACAGCCAAAACTGAGTTTACACATGCCACTATCCAGCCTCTATCCCTTAGACATAAACCGTTTTTGTAACTATATGTAAATTATCTCTACTCTGATTGGATGTCCTTCACTGTTTGTCAAATGAAACACATTTAGAAAATGTAATGTGATAAAGGGCTAAAATTCTGTAATTTTATGACATCACAGAAAAGGAAAACAAAAAATCTATTTCCTGTAGAGAAGTACTAGAGCTAGAGTGGTATAATGCCTCCCAGCACTGAGCTGTGAAGCAGTGCAACTGTGTTCTCTGGAATGATGGTGCTCTATTCAGTATTTTTGGGATGAATATTTTTGGAGGTGAGGTGGGGTGTTGATCATCTCGTTACTGAATGCAATCAAATCCTCACAGCAAAGCACCAAAATCTTAAAAAAAATACCTGTACTGTAGTGACAATTACTCCAACGAAAACTCTTTAATACTCTTGGTTTTGGAAGAAACTGGTGTCCATATAGTGTATTTTATTTCCAAATAGTAAGGACTTTGTAGTTTTTTTTATAATATAGGTCATCGAAGTTCACTCACCCCATTCGTCACAGAGCAAGTAAACACATAAAATTAGAACAATAAACCTATTAACTTCAGAAATGGACGTGATCATTAAAAATGTGGAAATTTACAGTCTTTGCATGAGAGCTACGTGAGCACAACGGCTCGTAAATTCATACAGCACCTTATACTTCCTCTTCTTCACCATCTCTCACTTAAATCAACTCCGCATAGCGCGGCTGCATGCCGGGACACTTTCTCAGCTCCAAGTTTGACTTTTTAGACCCACTTTGACTTTCAGCTCGTTCACCTTGACTAAGCAAACACTGGCCTCTAACTATTCTTTCTGCTTCAGAGTGGAGATGACTTTACAGGAGCTTCCAGCCTCTCTTTGAGCTTCTCTGTGGGATTGGTGGGGGAATCTCGGCAGGCTTTGTAAGGGCTACACTACGGAATATTACATTGAGGTCAGGCTGCTGTACAGATGAAGGTTTTCGATCCTTTGAAGCACCGCTGACCAAAATCCTTTAAATGGTTTTCAGTTCTATCTGTGCCTTCATGCCTTATTTATAAATATTAGCTTTCTTGAGACTGCAGAAGGTATTGAGCTCCAGGACTAGGTCTTGTTAAAAAAAATGTTGATACCAGTACCTGTACTGTGACCTGAATACTAATTGTTGAAGTACTGGGTCCTTTCATGGGCGTGGCTTAAACTACAAAATTAAAAACAAAAGTTTGTGTGGCTTAAACAGCATATTACGATCCCAAAGTAGGTGTGGTTTATATCACAGATTATGAACCAATAAACTACAAATTACAAAGCAGAAGTGGGTGGACATTAAGCCACAAATTGTAAACCTCATGTGTGTGTGTGTGGCTTGTATCACAAATTATGAACCAACAGTGGGTGTGGCTTAAACTACCAAAGAAGTGGGTGTGGCATCAACCATAAATTACTGACTTTAAATGGGTATGACTAACTATAAACTAATTGTGATTGTGGCTTAAACTACAAATTATAAACTAAAGTGGGTGTGACAAACTGCAAAATTTTTAATAAATTTCAATGCTGCTTAAAACACAAAATGTAAAGTACATGTGGATGTTGCTTAAACAGAATTGAAACTAAATGTGGGTGTGGCTTAAACAGAATTGAAACTAAATGTGGGTGTGGCTTAAACCACAACATTTAAACCAGGTATGGGTGTGGCAACCAAGTATGGGTATGTCTTAAATAACAAAATATAAACCAAATGTAACCACAAAACGTAAACAAAATGTGGGTGTGGCTTAAACTACACAATTTAAACAAAATGTGGGTGTGGCTTAAAATACAAAAATTAAAACCGGATGTGGCAACATTTAAACCAAATATGGGTGTGTCTCAGTCTACAAAATGTAAACCAAATGTGGGTGTGGCTTAATCTACCATTTTTGACCAAATGTGGGTGTGGCTTAAACCCAACTTCAGAGTTATCTGACAATGCAGAATGAAAAGTCAGCAGGTTTCTGTGAGATGCTTTAGTGCCTGTAGCTCAGTGACAAAGAGAATTTGATTGTTTGAATGTATCTGAGAAGCAGAGCTCAGAAAATTGGCATTTCTTTTAACTGAACACAAGTGTTGTATATCATCCTCTCACACACAGACGAGCAGAGTCCTCTTTGAACAAAAGCAGAAGGAAAAGGTCACCCTGAATACTTCCTGCAGTCAGATGGAGGGAACAGAGAGGGAAAGAAGTTCATCCTCCAAACGAGGTTTACTTTCTGCTCTGGGAAGTTTGCACACTGCCATCATGGTGGGATGTGTGTGTTCCTCAGAGGCTTAGTGAGAATACACTACCTGCTGCGATTGTTATTGTTCAAATTCCCTGGTTATCTCTCCATTTCCATATTTTCAGGATTTCAAATCGAGCCTGTATCCAGGGATTAACCAACGTCTGTCTTCCAGTGGAGAGAACTCTCGCTCCTTCTCTTTTTGTATTCCTGCACCCACCATCTCGTTCTGTCTTTCTCACTCTGTTGCTCTATTTCTCCTCTTCTCTCATTCTATTGCTCTATTTCTCCTCTTCTCTCTCTCTCTTGCTCTATTTCTCTCTCTCACTCACTCAAACACACTTTTCTCTCATCTTTCTCTCAGTCCCTGTCTCTCTCCACCCTTTTCTCCCTCTTTCTCGATCTCTGTCTCCATCTATCTCTCTCTTTCACTTTTAGTGGGGGGTGGGTTTTAAAGAGGTAATAAAGTTCATGAACCCCCCCACACACACACACACACACTTTTCTCACCTTTGCTCCTTGTCTCAGTCTATTCCCATCAATTTCATTCTCTCTCTCTCTCTCTCTCTCTCTCTCTCTCTGTTCTCCCTTTGACCTCTCTCTTTGTCCACTGTCTCCCTCTCTCTTTGTCCACTGTCTCCCTCTCTCTCTCTGTCCTCTCTCTCTCTGTCCTCTCTCTCCCTCTGTCTCTCTCATTCTCTGTCACTGTCTGTCTCTTCCCTCTCTCTCTCTCTCTCT
>BRDA01057776.1:0-20077 GCA_036984385.1 Crenuchus spilurus
AATTCTACACTATTCTACAGCAGTATACCCTGTTCTGCACTATTCTACAGCATTATACACTGTTCTCCACTATTCTACAGCATTGTACACTATTCTACAACATTTCTCAACATTATACACATCATTATACACTATTCTACACTGTTCTACAGCATTTTACACTGTTCTACACTATTCTACAGCATTATACACTGCTCTACACTATTCTAAAGCATTATACATTTTTTACAACATTTCACAACATTCTACACTATTCTACAGCATTATACACTGTAGTCCACTATTCTATAGCATTATACACTGTTTTTTACTCTTCTCCAGCATTATACACTATTTTACACTATTCTACAGCATTATACACTGTTCTAAACTATTCTACAGCATTATACACTGTTCTACACTATTCTACAGAATTATACACTGTTCTACACTAGCTACACTATTCTACAGCATTATACACTATTCTACACTATTCTACAGCATTATACACTATCTACACTATTCTTCAGCATTATACACAGCATTATTGTACAGCATTTCTACACTATTCTAAAGCCTTATACACTATTCTACAACATTATACACTATTGCACAGGAATTTACACTATTTTGCACTATTCTCCAGCATTATACACTGTTCTGCACTATTCTACAGCATTATACAATATTCTACTGCATTATACACTATTCCACAATTCTACAGCATTTCTACACTATTCTACAGTAATATACAATATTCAACAGCATTTTACACTATTCTACACTATTCTAAAGCATTATCCACTATTCTACAACATTATACACTATTCTACAGCATTATACACTATTCTACAACATTGTGCACTATTCAACAGCATTGTACACTATTCAACAGCATTATACACTATTCTACACTAATCTACAACATTATACACTATTCTACAGCATTCTGCACTATTCCTCACTATTCTACAGCATTATACAATACATAGCATTATACACTATTCTTCAATATTATACAATATTCTGCAATATTCTACAGCATTATACACTATTCAACAGCATTATATAGCATTCGCCAGCATTCTACACTATTCTATACTTTTCTACACCTTTCTACACTATTTTACACTATTCTACAGCATTATACACTACACTATATTACAGCTTTTTATACTTTTCTAGACTATTCTACACTATTTTACAAAATTCTACTGTACACTATTTTACATTTACAGTGTTCTACAGCATTCTACAATATTCTTTACTATTCTACATTATTTTTCACTATTCTACAATATTCTACAGCATTCTTCATTGTTCTACAGCATTCTAAACTATTCTACACTACTCTACAGCATTCTGTACTATTCTACATTATTTCACACTATTCTTCAGCATTCTAAACTATTCAACAACATGCTATACTATTCTACTACATTCTACAGCATTCCACATTATGCTTCACTGTTTTAAACTAATCATCCTATTTTACGGTACTCTACAACATTCTTCACTATTCTACAATATTCTACACCACTGTACATTATTCAACACCATTCTACAGTATTCTATACAATTCTTCACTAGTATACACTATTCTACATAATTCTTCACCTTTCTTCACTATTCTACACTAATCATTATTATTCTACACTAATCATCACTATTCTACACTACTACTACATCATTCATTGTAGAAATTTTCATTATACTGCACAGCTGTGTAGAATTGAATCACAAGTGAATCACTGTTCTACAATTTCTTCCATCATTATTCACTATTATTCACATCATTATGACTATTATACACTATTCTACACTATGCAACACCATTCTACATCATTACTTGATATTCTACACTATACTACACTACATCATTGTTCACTATTCTACACCATTGTACAATTACATAATTATTCACTATTATCCAATATTCTACACAATTCTACATCACTCTACACCATTCTACAATATGTTACACTATTCTACAGTATTATACTTTGTACACTGCTCTACAATATCACTGCATTTATATCACTTTAGGGGTATCAGAATTTACTGCTTGTGTGACCATTATTATCATTCAGGTGGAACATCTTGCAAGTATTTTGAATCCTGTTTAGAATATTCCTAATTACAGAAGACATACAAAAGTTCATTTTCTATAAGTGTTATTTAGGTACAGAATACTATAAAATTATTGCATGATTAACATTACTGTTATTTTTGTTTCTGTTGACCAGACATACCTGTAAATGCATTTAATAGCCTTGTCTTGTATTATTATTATTATTATTATTATTATTATTATTATTATTATTATTATTAATAATAATAATAATAATAATAATAATAATAATAGTAGTAGTAGTAGTAGTAGTAGTAGTAGTAGTATTACTTGACAATGTTGTGTTAATTTTATTATTGGTGGAAAAACATTGCTGTGTGGTGATGGTGGTTCCTTTGGCTTTGGTTGTGATGATGGTGTTTGTGTTAATAATGGTGGTGGTGGTGATGTTCTTGTTAATGATGGTGATGGTAAGGGTAGCGTTTGTGTTAGTGGTCATGGATTTGGTGATGTTTGTGTTAGTGGTGGTGGTGGGAATGGTTTTAGTGTAAGTGATAGTAGTTTTGGTGTTTTGTGCTGTTGGCAGTGGTGATAGTGTTATTGGTGGTTAGTGGATTTATTGATTTTTCTTAGTAGTGGTAGTATTGGTGGAGCTATTTTAAGTTGTGTTGGTAGTGAAGTTGGTGTTGTTGGTGATGGTGTTGGGATTGATGTTGATGGTAATGTTAGTGCTGATGGTGATGGTAGTGTTTGTGTTTGTGTTGGTTGTGGTTTTGGTGTTGATGATAGTTGTGTAGGTGGCTTTGATTATGTTTGTGTTAGTGGTGTTGGTGGTAGTGGTGGTAATGTTATTGACAGTGGTTTACAGTGATCATGGTAGTGTTGATCTTGCTGGTGGTGGTGTTGGTCAGGGTGGTGATGATAATGGCAATGTTGACGTGGTATTATGGTGGTATTAATAGAGGTGTTTTGGCCATAGAGGTGATGGTAGTGTTTATGTTTGTGGTGGTAGTGTTTGTGTTAGTGGTGGAGGTAATTTTGGTGGTAGTGTTAGTGGTGGTGGTGAAGGTAGTGTTTGTGTTAATGGTGGAGATGGTAGTGTTAGTAGTGGTGATGGTAGTGTGTGGGTGTGTCTGTGTGTGTGTGTTTGTGTGTGTTAGTGGTGGTAGTTTTGGTGGTGATGTTAGTGTTTGAGTTAGTGGTAGTGGTGGTAATTGGTGTGTTTGTTTTAATGGTAGTAATGGCAGTGTTTGTGTTAGTGGTGGTGATGGGAGTGTCGGTGTTAGTGGTAATAATGGGAGTGTTTGTGTTAGCTGTGGTGATTGGTGTGTTTGTGTTGGTGGTATTGGGAGTGTTTGTGTTTGTGATGGTAATGGGAATGTTTGTGTTAGTGGTGGTGGTGGTAATGTTTAAGTTAGTGTTAATGGTGGTGTCAGTGGAGGTGGTGATGGCAGTGTTAATGTTAGTGGTGGTAATGTTTGTTAGTGTTAGTAGTGATGTCAGTGGTGATGTTTAAGATAGTGTTAGTAATGGTGTCAGCGGTGGTGGTGATGTTTAAATTAGTGTTAGTAGTGGTGTCAGTGGTGATGTTTAAGTTAGTGTTAGTAGTGGTGTCAGTGATGATGTTTAAGTTAGTGTTAGTAGTGGTGTCAGTCGTGGTGGTGGTGATGTTTAAGTTAGTGTTAGTAGTGGTGTCAGTGGTGGTGGTGATGTTTAAGTTAGTATAAGTAGTGGTGTCAGTGGTGGTGGTGATGTTTAATTTAATGTTAGTAGTGGTGTGGTGGTGTATTTAGTGGTCCTGTAATAAGTGTAGGTGCTGTAAGTATGTGTAAAGGCCTGAGGGAGAGATGACTGTTCTCATGCTCTGCTCTAATGTCTCTCTATCGATGAGTTTTATTTGGGGAATAAATCACGGATGGATCGGTTCAGTCCGCGCTCAGCGGCTCCGGTACCGACCACCGACCGCACGCACTGATGGATGTTAGCGACCGAGTTCGCGTTTACGTCCTTAATTCTCTCTTTACACACACACACACACACACACACACACACACACAAATACACACACACAAATTCTCTCTATCTATCTCTCTCACATACACACACACAAACACACATACGCAAGCACGCACGCACGCACACACACACACGTTCAGTTATTATTATTATTATTATTATTATTATTATTATTATTATTATTATTATTATTATTATTATTATTATTAAATTCTAAATGTAAATCATCATTAGAGGTTTGAAAGAATGTCTGGTCACAGCAGGGGCTCAATGCTGAACTCTCAAAAGACAACAAATTCTATTCAGAAATGTAGCACGTGTTATTTTTACTGAAATAATTTTCTCACGTTTAACTTCCTAAATAATTACTCATTAAAATTCGATTTTTTTGTTTTCTTTTCTTTTGTTTTTGTTTGGGTTTTTTTATGTATTATGTTTTATTATCTATTTACAGAATATCTCAAGTTTAGAAATAAAACTGAGCAGGTCACAGCAAAAGTTTCAGCCTTTAGCACTCCTGCTAGTATATGTGATGGCTTGACGAGTCATTAACTATGTGTACGTTTATGGATTATCTGATCTTCTGAGAAGAAAAATCAAGTATTAATAAATTATTCTGATTTTATGATGTCATTAAATAAACAAGAAAATTGGCCTAAATTAAAGCATGACTTCCCTTCTATAATTCTATATAATTATTATATTGTGTATTATCACACACACACACACACACACACACACACACACACACACACACACACACACACTAGTGTGTCATTTTGTGTGTTGTAGTAAAAGTTACAGCAATATAATAATAATAATAATAATAATAATAATAATAATAATAATAATAATAATAATAATAATAATATACTGCAACATTGATGCATATTTAATTTAGACTAAATGCTTTAATAATAACAATAAAATATTTCTACATTTTTTTATAGCATTTTTAAATGTAATTTTATTTAGTTGAGTGTATTTAACATTAATTTAATGTAATATATATTTTTTAGTTGTTGGCTTTATGCTGCAGCTTCATCTGGCTTTAGTCTGTGAAAGGAAAAAGCTCAAGATTAGTCTGTAAATTCAAAGAAAATAGATGATAGAAGTAGTAATAGTGATAAATCTATCTGAATGATATTTGTGTTATTGATATATGTATTAATGATATATGCATATTATATCTATGCTTTATGTGTGTTATAAATGTTTTATGATAAATAGTAAGGCATTGTGGCATTCACACTGAGTGAATTTCAGAAGCACTTCTGATCATCTGTAAACACATGAGGAGGTTTCACTGCAGAGAAACTTTGAGTCTTTGGCTTTTTCTAAAGGATTGAACTGGAATCAGGCTGCTGCATTGATGAACTATTGATTTATTGATCAGGTCTTAAGAACAGAGCTGGAACCTGGAGAAGAAACATGCCAAGACTGGGCTTAATGTTCTATATCTGATCACTGCTAAATAACATTTAATAGCATTCATTTCAGAATAGTTTACATTTAAAAGGTAAAGTCGGTGATTTATAGCAGCCTAAAGTAATCTTTTGAAGTAAAACACAGTAAAACATTGTGCTATATTGTATAATATTATTAGCAGGTGATACGTCTATATAATTTTTGGTAGTTAATTATATTTGATAAAATATGTCGTCAGTGTGAAAGACTTAAAAAATTTTTTTTTAATTAATGTGCATTATTATTATTATTATTATTATTATTATTATTATTATTATTATTAATAATAATAATAATAATAATAATAATAATTTATTTTTATTTATTATTTATTTATTTATTATTATACACTTTAAGCAATTAATTAAACTATTATTTTCTGTTCTAATTTTATTTTATAAGGCATAAATGAAAACAATGAAGCGCTTAATTATTAATTTATTATTTATATTTTCAGCGGCAAAAAAATTCTACAGGAGCTGTAGAATTCTAAAATGAATTCTAAAATGTGCTTTTCATTTATGTTAAATGTGTTTGTAAAATATGACGTTTTAAGTATAATAATAATAATAATAATAATAATAATAATAATAATAATAATAATAATAATAATAATAATACATGTAAATGGCGTTGTCATGGCTCATCTGACTGATCGTGTGATTGAGGAGATCTGGGTGATGAAGAGGAGGTCGTGCTGCCTCCATTCGATCGGTAATCAATCGCCGATGGAAACAGGCAGATCCGTTAGAATAAGAAACAAAGGAGAGATCCATGAGCTCGAGCCTGAACACATGTACGCCCCAGCCTCCTAAACTCATATATAAAGGCTGTGAGGCCTGGATCTGAACTCGAGCTCTCTTCTGCTGCGTTAAAGTGAGTTTATTTTTCATCATTTCCCCAGTTAGGGTTAGGACTGTAACCGACCAGCAACATAATAAATATGTGTTCGGCAAATATTTGGCAGGCAGGACAAGAAAAAAAGTTCCTTTAATATCACACACACACACACACACACACACACACACACACACACACACACACGCACGCACGCACTCGCACGCACACACGCACACACATACACACACACGCACACACACACACACACACACACTAATCTCAAATGAATGTAAAACGTATAAACTTTAAACTACAGCTGGTTTCCCTTTAAGTCTTGATCATAAGTCATTAACGACCAATTCATTTGCTTCAGCTGTGATGTGTTTATATAAAATACCAAGACGTGTTGGAGAAGACTAAGGACTATTGGGCTTAAGATTATAATGGATAAAGACCTTGACCATTACTAGACACAACTGGGAGCAGACCTGTCTGTCAGAGAAAGTCCAAAACGTCGTCAAGAGGCCTTAACCATCTCATCAGGACAACACAGGACTCATGAAGGCTTTGACAAATATGTTGGCATATTTCTAGTGTGGCATCCTGCAAAAACAGTCGCCTGTGCAATAATGATAAAAGCTTTTGTAAAAAAAAACTTTTTGTTACTGTTTCTCAGGTGGAACCTGAATATTCCTGTTACACTGAAATGCTTCCTGAACTCATCTCAGGCTATAATAACGTTTATTTCAGGCTTTGGAACCCTTATTTGTATTAAACATGACGTCTAAAATTCAAGACAGGCTACAAGTTCCTGAATTAGAGCTGTGTTCTCATAGCCAGGATATTAAGTAAAAAATTGATTATGAGTGATGACTATTTTTTGTGATCTCTTAAAACGTGAATCGGTTCCATGCTTTATCTGAAAAGTACACTCTTAGACAAATGATTCTGGGTTCTTTAGTGAGGAAAATTGGTATAGACCAAGAACACTAAATCAAGAACACTAGGGTATACAAAAAGGGCTCTCCATTTCAAACTTGAAAGCAGAACCCTTTTTATATAGAACCTTGTCCCAAATGCTTCTACACTCTTAATCAGTGTGAAGAACCCTTTCACCTAATCTGCATGCGCATACCGTTGTGTTAATTTAAATGCATGCCACTAAATTCTGCCACATAATTTATTTATGTGGAAACAGGATACTATTCACATTATTTGATTGGGATGTTACGTGCAATATTTTAATACTGAACCCAAATTAATATTTGATACAGGGCATGTAATGAAGGTCATACAAAGGTTAAAATGTCTTAAACATACAGAAACTCAAGTAAGGAGACATTTATAATGCCACTTATAGTTTCCCCAGCTCCAGTTCAGGCAATTCTGAATTATAAATGTCCTGTAACACCTTTTTCTGCCATTAAAAGTTTATATCTGGTCAGTGAATACAGCGTAGTGCTGCAGCGCATGCGCAGTCCAATCGGGCAGGCAAGTCAGGTAGGAAGTCATATGGTTGTCAGTGTCTAAGGGGATTTTTCTGTGGGTAATGAATTGGGTTTTTGTTCAATAAATGAACTTTATTAAGGAAAATGTTCCTGATAATGTTTTTTGTGTATATTTATTTTTAATATCACAGAATCCTCTGAAATACGACATCCTTAACAAGTGGAAATGTGAATGCTGCTAAGCTAACACTTCACTGTTGTCCTTCTAAAATTCACAAACTAGCAAACGTTTGACCAAACGTGCTGGCCAGGTTACTTTAGCAGTAGTAGCTAAAGTGTGAGTCTTTTGTAATATATAATATATTTAAAGTTAAACAGAAGTTACTTTCAGTGTATTAGCATAGGGCTACATAATGATGCAGGATTTTATTAGTCAACCGTATAAACGTCCTGCTTTCAGCATCCAAGGGGGCCCAGGCACCTTAACCAGAAATATACAGTACTAGTCAGAAGTCTGGACACATCTTCTAGACATTCCGTGTTTTTTCATGATTTAAAAATGTTCTGTATTGTAGATTAATACTAAAGTCATCCAAACTATGAATAAACACATATGTAATTATTTAGTAAACAAACAAGTGTTAAACAAACCAGAATATGTTTATATTTTACATTCTTCACAGTAGGCACCTCTTGCTTAGATGCAGCTTTCTTGGCATTTTCTCAGTCAGCTTTATGAGGTAGTCACCTGGAATGGCTTTCAGTTAACAGCTGTGCCTTGTCAAGAGTTCATAACTTGCATTTCTTGCCTCTTAATGTGTTTGAGACATCAGTTGTGTGTCTACTTTGAAGTAAAATCTAAAACATGTTTTAGTTTGTTTAACACTTTTAAGTGTACTACATGATTCATTATGTGTTCCTTTACAGTCTGGATGACTTCAGTGTTCATTTACAAAAATAAAAATTGAATAAGTGGTGTGACTCTAAAGATTTGACTGGTACTGTATAACAGAGTTAAAATCAAACAGAAGTTACTTTCATTGTATGCCATTTTAATGTGCTACATTAGCATAGGGCTACATAATGATGCAGGATTTCTTTGGGCAACAGTATAAACGTCCTAAGGGGGTCAAGCACCTTAACCAGGAATATACATCACTGTGATTAAGAAAATTAAAGCTGGACATTTCTAACTTCCAGGGTTCTTCAAGCATCACCACTGTGTTAACTCAATACAGAGGCAAACCTCACATGTTCTCAGGTTTATGTGAAAATGAAATCACATTTAAACAAAACAGAGCAGTGCTTTTATTGTCATTAAATTGATCATATACTTCCTGTGTTCAGCAATCAAGGGGCCAAGCATTTAAACTGAACTATGGATTTACTTCACCTCACTGTATGAAGAAAACTTTAGGTATGACTTTCAGTTGATCCAAATTGTTCAAAATGATGTTTACAAATATCGTCATTGTTAAAACTATTTTAAAATATTTAAGTGTTGATTGTCAAAGTGAAGGTAAAATTGTTATAAAAAAAAAACATTTACTAATTAATCTCTGATTTTAGCAATCAGTGGGGGCGAATGTGACCTGGATAATTTCTAACATTATATGTGGTGATAAAGGAATGAAAACATAGTTTTTTTCTTGCAGTATGATCCAAATATGGCTCATTGTTTAAAAAATGCAAACCACATGAATTCATGTATCATAATTATTCATAATTGATTAGTTTCATTATGAAAGCCGAAGCAGCTAAATTTCAGCTTGGATTTATTCACTCTTATGTGAATGTTTGATGAAAGTGATGCTCTTAATATTATTGAAGATTTCAATGTCAATGTGACATCCAATCAGCCATGTGTGTTTGTGCTACTACATTAAAACCCACCATTGACTTCTATTACACTGTAGTGGAACTTCTCTCTTGGGCTTAAACCCAGTGGCATTTGGAATTTACATTTAATGTGCAAATACCACCAGGCAGGAAACATGCTGGCAGGAGCATCTTATTGTTAAGAGGGGAAAAATAATAAAATAATAAAAACAACCAGCCCTTTAAATCCACTGGAGCGCTGGTTGCTAAGAAACAGAGGGAGAGATGGATTGAGAAGGAATAGTCGATCAATTCTACAGGGACGTGTGTGTGTGTGGTGGTGGTGGGGGGGTTGGAGATGTTTGCTAAAAATGGTCCAGTCTGCATATTTTGCAATCAGAAAAAATGCATATATTATACATTACTATAAGACTGTATTTACTTCAGCATGTACATCATAAATGAAGCTCCACCCCTTTTATCATTATACATGATTACATCCTGCCTATTGCATAATTCATACTAATTCATTGTAACTCTGAGTGTACATGTATTTTGGTATAACACACACACACACACACACACACACACACACACTGCCTTATGCTTGTGCATATTGAGAATGAGTATTGATCTTTCTTGCAGTCTGCTCCAGTCTTTCATAGCATGCTGTATCTGATCTCTATTCTCCACACAAAACAGCATGTGTTCTTCACTACTGTAACACTGAATGCCAACCTCGGACACCCTCTTATTTCTTTTCTTCTCTTTCTTTCTGTCTGTTTCTTCTGTCTTTTGAGACCGTATGCCACTTTTTGTATCATCTCTTTCTATCCCTAGTCTTTGTATCTGTCTCTCTCTCTCACAGACATTTCAAGAGCATTTCATTATCTAGATCGCTATGTCATAAAAGGTTGTTCCAAACAGAAAGATCCCACAAATACAGATGAGAAACACAGTCTACATTCAGACAATTTGGAAGGATGCAACAACTTTTAAAACTCAGGGACTCTTTAAATTAAGGACAAGAGCAAAACAGACTTAGTAGTGAGAAACGTTTTAAGGTTCACTGCTTAGTATTGTTTTCAGAGCACTGTCCCTTTGTTTATGAAGTTTTAATCTAATTTGACTTCTGATAGGACATTTTGAAATGATTAATTGTATAGACAATACATTGCTTCCCACTCACCTACATATTTCTGTGACTTATTACTGAACATTACACTGTACAATCAAAGTTTTATTACGTGTGCATTATATAAATCTTCCATTTTATTTATGGTAATATGTTGCATTTTGTTTGCTTTAGCATGAATAAAGTATCTGTCTGTCTGTCTGTCCAGTGTACAATCTACTGTACTCTACTGTATTTTTTACATACAGGGTGATGTAAATATTGCTGTATTCTAGAAGGTGCAACTTAAGTTTCTCATCAAATAGTTTCACATGTTGGATATTACAGAAATTAGCATTTATATACAGAGCATTCTGAGAAGGTGTCTGTTAATTTCTCAGCATTCTTTGCAGTTTTGTTTGTTAATAAGCATGTCTACAATTCATTTCACATGAGTTTTATTGTTTTTACATATTATTCTAACCCTAAAGGTATTTGTTTGAAAGCATTACCATGTTTTGTTAATCTTATCATGATGGTGTGTTGTGGTTCAAGAGAACATGTAAAACCAAAATAATCTGTACCAAAATGCAGTAGAACTCAATATCAGTGGGTGTTATTTAAAGACAAGTGGATCCTCTGCTCTGAACAAAATACAGTCAATGTCTATTTGATTAAAACAAAAAGCTAATGTTCCAACCAGAAAATGGCATTTGAACAGTGAAAACACTTACAGCTCAAAATATAACCGTCATTATCTCAAATACATTTCATGTAAATCCACACAACCCTCCCCACCACCACAGTGAAGCCATTAGTGTTCACCAGGTCTGCAAACACATTTCAGATTAGTGTGTGTCCAAATGACCTCTTTAAACACTGACAACTTACTCTGTCCTCTCGCTCTGGGCACCTACCGGGGTCACCCAGTGTCCAGAGAGGGCTCAGGGTTGATTTGATTTTGCCCGGATGGTCAGTGCGTTTGTTCTTATCACGACCCTACAGGAGCAAGCCATACGCAATCAGGCACACAGTGCGATCACTGTTGGCATTCACAATGGGGATTAATTGATCCACTAATACCAGCAGATAAAACATTACTGACCTGCCTGTTGAGCAGCCTGGACCAATGGATGGCCATCTTCCTC
The DNA here is from genome assembly GCA_036984385.1 of Crenuchus spilurus. Classification (NCBI taxonomy): domain Eukaryota; kingdom Metazoa; phylum Chordata; class Actinopteri; order Characiformes; family Crenuchidae; genus Crenuchus; species Crenuchus spilurus. The sequence goes on from BRDA01057776.1 coordinate 11,902, forward strand.
TGAACTGGCCAATTGGAGGGCAACAGGGAGTGAGAAGGACAGTGCGGAGGAGGTGGTCAGTGATTGTCACTGGTGAGTCAATTAGAAATACATTGGTGAGGGAGCAGTGGAAGAGAATGGGGATTGTATTGAGTATGCTCAATGGTCAGGTAAACAAAATGCTGTATGCATTCTTATAACACTATATAGACGTCTATGGCTAAACATGCAAACCTGCAGTGAGCTCACAATAAAAAATAATAACATAAATTTACACCAATTATCAGCTACAACAACCAATACAGTTGAAGTGAATAACATTAATTACCTTGTTACAGTGGTGGGGTATGTTAGGCAGTATGTGGACTGTCAGTTCAGAAGTTGATGTGTTTGGCCCCGAGTGGCTCAGCAGGCAAAGACGCTGACCCTATGACCTGAGGATTGCAAGTTTGAATCCCGGTCATGCTGTTATGCTGTTTGCCATCAACAACCGGGGCCTAAGAGAGCAAAATTGGCAGTGCTCTCTCTGGGTGGGTAGATGGCGCTCTCTCTTTCCCTATCACTCTCACATTGCAATGTCTGCTGGCTCAGACGTCTACTGATTGGTCCATTTGGAGCTGGGTATCCTGCGCTTTCCTCCGAGCGCTTTGGCTCCCCAGTGACGGTCTATCAGTGGTAGTTTGAAAAGAGGCAGTGACCGCATCACATGCAACGAAGGAGGCTTGTGCTTTACTTCACCCTCCTAGAGTCAGGAACATTGCAAAAGTGATGGGGAGAGGCCTAACGGATGGGAAGGGCTAATTGGCTACTACTACTACATTGGGAAAGGGATAAAAATGGGCAAAAAATAAATAAAAAAAGAAGTTGATGTGTTGAAAGCAGGAGCATCAGGATCTGAGCAAGTTTGACAAGTACCAAATTATAATGGCTAGACAATAAAACAACAGGTGTATGGGCTGTTCCAGTATGCAGTACAACCTACAACCAGTAAACTGTTGACAGGATTGTGGGCACCCAATACTCATTGTTGTGCCATGGGAGTGAAAAAAGATCAAACAGAAGATCTACTGTAGCACAAAGTGACTATGATAGAAAGATTCATACTGACTATGATAGAAAGGTGCCAGAACATATATTGCATCACCAGTGTGGGGCTGCAGGCCAGTCAGAGTGCCAATGCTGACCCATGTCCAGTACATGTCCAAAATCATCTACAATGCACATGTGAGCATCAGAAATGGAAAGAGGAGCAGTGTAATATGGCCTGTTCTGATGAATTAGGTTTTCTTTTACATCGTGGATTTCCAGGTACATGTACTTCTCTTAACTGTGTACTGTAAGGTCAGGATGCACTGTAAAGAGTAAATCATTAATGTTCCGGCAATGTTCTGGTTGTAAACCTTAGGTTCTTTACTTTAAAACATATCACCCACCTGAACATAATGGTAATGGCATTTCCTAATTTCCTGCCTCACTACAAAAGCTGGTCAAGAATGATTTGAGGAACATGACAAAGTGGTCATGGACTGAAGAACTCATGGAGTTGACTTGGGTTCCAAATTCTGCAGATTTCATTCTCACTGAGCTGATTCAGCTCTGATTGATTTCTTTAAAGATCCAGATGTTTAAAGAAGCAAAAAAGTTACTTCTATGGCATTAACCAAAGAATTGTTTGTGGAACTTTATTAAGTAGGGTATGTTGTGTATAAACAAATGATCTTGCAATGAGTCATTACAGAAAAAAATAGTTAAAAGTTAAAATCTGCATAATTTCTGCATTAATAAAATACACTAACAAGCCACTTAATTAGGTACACATACCATGCAAATACTCTCATTGTCCGTTTTATTAGCTCCACTGATCAGGAGCACTTTGTAGTTCTACAGTTACAGACTGTAGTCCATCTGTTTCTCTTTTTACTTTGTTAGCCTCCTTTTACCTGTTCTTCAGTGGTCAGGACCCCCACATATCAGGTCATATTTCATTGATGGGTCATTCTTAGCACTGTAGTGACATTGACATGGAGCTGCTGATGTTTGTAAACACCTTGGTGTCACTGCTGGTGTAAAAATAGTGTACCAACCAAAACTGTCCAGCCAACAGCGCAGGTCTTATGAGCATCAGCGAAAAACTAGAGGATGATCAACACAAACTGCAGCAACAGATGAGCTACTGCCTCTGACTTTACATCTACAATCTTCAGCAGCTCTACTGTGTCTGACCCACTCATACCAGAACACACTCTAACACACCACCACCACGTCAATGTCACTGCGGTGCTGAGAGTGATCCATCATCCAGATAATCCCTGCTCTGTGGTGGTCCTGTGAGGAACCTGATCACTGAAGAACAGGATGAAAGGAGATTAACAATGTACACAGAGAAACAGATGGACTACAGTCTGTAATTGTAGAATTACAAAGTGCACCTCTATGGACAATAAGTGTAAATACAAGGTATGTGTACATAACAGCAGTCTTAGGTGAGAAAATTAAGGACAGAATTGTGGTAATGCGCTAATTTCAATCAAGTAAATTAAGGCTCTTCGGTATAATGCTGTGCACTGCTAAAAAATACACACTTGCCTTGAATCTAGCACACTATATGCATAAGAAAAGAGGTCATTCATGTCAAGAAGAATTCTCTGCTTTTGGATTTAACGATGGCCTACTTCTATCCCTCCTGCACCTGTATCTCCTCAAATCTCCAATCATAACCGGAAGAGAAATATGGCTGCCTCTTTTTTTCCACAGGCATATTGATTTTGTGAGGGGGGAACAAAGGAAGATGGAGAGGGCCTGAGATGCAGGGTGAGGAAAGCATGCCATTTAATCCACCAAAGCAGCGTTATAGCACAAACTCTGGCAGATCTAGATGATTCTCATTGTATGCAAGCACTTGATTTTATTCTGATGCTGTAGTATTTATTCTAAAATGCAAAAATGGATACAAGATGAGCCCAACTGGATTTGTTACTGGTAGTGTAGACAGGCAAGACTTCATCTGTGTGTTTAAATGTGTGTGATTGTGTGTGTGAATGTGTGTGTGTTTATTATTTTCTTACAGTATAAGAGTGAGAGTGTTGAGCTTGTGTGTAGGTGATTAGTCTGGTTGGCCAGCGATAGAGAGAGTTGATCAATATCGTATTGATCGTAGCTGGGTAGAGTCAGGGGGATTGAAGGGGGGTGATGGTGGAGGGAGGAATAGAAGAGAGGGCTGTGGAGAGGGAGGGAGGAAGTGGGGGGTGGGCTGCAGGTTGACTTTTAAAAATCCTTTACTCCACAGATGACAAATAATCTTTTGAATTAGAGGGAGCAGGGAAAACGCACTCATATTTCTTTGGCTGGTTCCGATGGCCCTGAAATGGCTTGGTCCAGCCGTCGCATCGTGATGCCACTTTATGGGCTGTGCATTGTGTGAAATAAACACGTACAATGGCCTGTTTGCTTGCAGGCAGACGCTTTATTTTTTCAATATCCACAAAGGGAAATAAGCGGTTGGCTCCTTTGTAGCCAGCGTGGCCAGACAGGTCGCATCGACGTGGCATACCCAACCATCAATCAGACATAATCCTCCCTTTTTGAAGGAACAACCTGACCAAACATGCTAATGTAGCTAGTAAATTGAAGCTAGCCAACCATTAGCATGATGCAATTTGCATTTGTCATTTGTTAGCAATAATAGCATTGTTTGACAGAACGGTTCTTTCAACCCAGTGAAAATAAAAATCAATTGTTCTTCATACATTCAAAACAACATTTAAATGATTGTGATGACTTCAGGGGAAGGAATACTGTGGATACACTAGAAGTAGACGTTTACTTCATAAACCACCTCAATAAACACGATTAATTGCTAGAATATGAGATACAGTATATGCAAGCAGTTTTCAACTAGACTGTCTTTGAACAGAGGTGATTCTAGGAACAGCTTTAGCCTTCACCCAGTGAGCCCTCCTACTCCCCCCTCCCCCATTACTTCTATATATAACATTAACATTAAACTTTCTCACTTTTTGCTGTCCATCCTCCTCTCCCTCTCTGCATTGTCATCTCTCCCTCTTTGTGCTCCCAACTAATTGGCAAATAAAAACATAACGAGTATTTTAATCTAATAACAGACAAACAAAATAGATTGATATCAGTTTATAGCATTTTTTCATAGAATATTTAGCTGCTGTGGGCCAGTCAAATTCAAATCACATACTAATGCTAATAATCTGTTATCATTTTAAATATCTTACCAGCAGATATGATGACAAAAAAACTGCATTCTCTATTATCTGCTTTAATATTCTTGAAAAAGTGGTTGCAAAACAGCTGCTAGCCTTTTTAGAAGCAGTCTATTTGAGAAGTTTAAATCAGGTTTTAGGCAGAAACACAGCTCAGAGCCGGCACTTGTAAAAAATGGTAAATTATCTCTTAATGAATGCTGATGTTGACAAAGTGTCCGTTTAGTTTTGTTGGATTTAACTGCAGCTTTTGACACTGTTGACCACAGTATTTTGATGGAGAGGTTGCAGCAGTGGGTTGGGATTTTAGGATCTGCTTTAGGCTGGTTTGTCTCATACCTATGTGTATTGGATATATGGAGTCTTCATGTGCTGATCTTTTGTGTGGAGTTCCACAGGGGTCAGTCCTTGGACCCATTTATTCTCTTTATATTTGCCACCCCTAGGAAGCTTGATAAGTAATTTTAACATTTCTTTTCACTTTTATGCTGATGATACACAGCGTTATCTCTCTGTACAGATAAATTATTTTACAGATTAGTCAGTCTGACTATATGCATTAATGCAGTAAAGAACTGGATGAGCAGTAATTTCCTAAAGCTGAATAAGGAAAAAACTGAAGTTTTAGTCCTGGGCCCACAATATGATACAGATGACATTAAGAAGGAGCATGGGTCATTGGCTATTCAGTCAAACCCTTATCCTAGAAACCTTGGTGTCATTTTTGTTTCTTGTTATTTTCAATTGAGAAATGTCACCAAAATCAGAAAAAATGCTCTTTTGAAGACACAGAAAAGGTTTTTCATGCTTTTATATCACCACGCCTTGACTATTATAATGCTCTCTTCACCTGTCTTAGTCAATGGGAAATGGCACGGCTGCAATTGGTGCAAAATGCAGCCGCCAGAGTTCTCACTAGGACTAAAAGACAGGAGCATATTAGTCCATATTGGTTATTTATTTTTTGTTTTATTCCCCCATGAACATATTGGTTTATGTGTAATGTGTGTTAAGTTTGTTTTAATTCTGGCTTTCTCTTTTGTACTGTATTTTATTTACTGTAAAGCACTTTGTACTACATGACTTACTGTTTAAGAAAAATGAGTTCAGCACTTAGGACTACTCACATGTTTTTATATTTAGGGCATCTGGTAATCTACTGTGGGCAATGAAGCCACATCGTTTTCACTTTTCTCTCTCACCTGAACCTGACTGTTTATTACTGAAAAACAATTGAATATCCATGACTGACTGGCTGACGACACACACACATACACACACCTTAGGAGTTTTGGTGGGTATCATTTATCTGATCATGTCCTCTTTTCTTTCAAATTAATTCTATAACATCAATGAGCTAATACACATACAGACAGCACTAGTCTTGGCTTTAAGAGTACAACAGCTCTCTTCATGTTGTGGTACTGACTGAGTGATAACGTACAAAAATCCTCATCATCACTTTCTGAACTCACCGGCACTGCAGTGTGTGCACAGGCAACATTTCAGGAACAGACCATTTTACCATTATACCACTTGTGCAGCAGCAGGGGAAAGAGGGATTACTGTATTTTCCTTGTTAAATATTTAGTTTAAACTATATGTACTTTCTGTGAATCATTTTTCACATTAAAAAATCAGCTCATGAGAGATAAATTTGCATTAAAAATACTTATTTTTAGGGGTGCTCAAATTTTGGGTGCTCAAAAGTGGCTAGAAATGCCCATGTCTTTAAAAAAGAAAAAGGATAACATGTTCAACATTAGTGACTATTGTTTTTATTAGCACGATTGTTAGTTCAAAACACATTTCCAAAATATACATACATCCTATGATGACATACATGAAATATGTGCTAAACTGATGAACAAACAGCTGTATAAAAGCTCATTCTCAACTTATGGGGAGACACCACAACTGAGTTAAAAAAGTGGAAACATTGTCCTACCTCTCCCTTCTACCTGGACTATCTGCTGCAGCAGTATCATTGATTTTATGATAGTCACCAAATGGCTAGTAAACAGAAATGTGTGTGTGTGTGTGTGTGTGGTCAGAGAAAATGTTCAATTCATAAGATAACAGTAAGTGTATACTTAGGCAAATCTACAAATTGCAGGCATGCTCTTTAGGAGAGGCCAATAAAGAGCTTTCCATGCTGACTGAAGAGGGCCATGCATTTTCAGTTTAAAAATGCTTGTTTTCTTTTCTCCACCAATACATTTCTGCTCTCCGTGCTTCACAGCTTCATTGTTGCCGCTCTTGAGTAAGACATTGCAAGTAATCAGGCTGTGCAGACAATGTGGGCAATGGACAAGTGTTTTCCAAGCTGATTGAAGAGCCTCTTGGTAGGCCAGAGGAGGCCAGAATGCTGAGAGGAAGCTCGTTTAACAATGGTGAGAAGCCTCATGAGGACTGCAGAGGCATTGTTAATATTATTGATCTATATCCTTGACTCTGGTGTGAAAACGTCTTCGGTTATGAGGCCAGCATGACTCACTTCTATGTGTGGAATCTCTTGTCCTTGATTAGAAACACGTGAAGGCCTTTCAATCTCAACTGTTTCCAGCGAGGAGGACCCAAACAGTCGTACACCTGCAGACATATGCTGCCTTTTTCATTTGAATTGTTAAATGTGTGGGCACATTGTGTTGGCTGGGAGTCGTGCAGTGTGAATTGCTCAGTAAGCAGAGTGTTGTGTTCAGCAAGAAGCGATCGAAGCACAGGCAGCCGTACAAGTTTAATCTCAATATTTTGTGTAACATGTCATTAAAGTTTTAGGACCTGCTCACCAGTTTGGAATTGTACAGATCTATAATTTCTCATCTCATTATGAATAATATCAGTTTAGTCAATAGTCAGTTTGGATCAAGGCCGCAGAGGCAGTGTAGTAGCCGTCTTCCTTTTAAAAGTATCTAAAATGTACACAGTGGTTTTAGAATAAAAACGTAAATCATAGACAGATTTTTGGTGCAGGGATCAAAAGTGATCTGATTTTAAAATCCAACACATACAAATTTAAATGTACTGGCTCATTAAAGCTGCAATTTGTACAATCTTTGTTTTTCATGATGTGTTAAAGGAATATACTTTGCCATTGTTTTTTTCTGTTTTGCAAAATACAAATCTTAAATTTAGGGGCAGCCGTAGTCTGGTGGTTAGGGATCTGGTCTTGTGACTGGAAGGTCGCTGGATCAATCCTCAGGCAAATTGTGACTGAATTGTACCTGTAGCTATGATTATAATCACCTCTTTTCTCCACCTTTTTCATCCATTTAAGTTTCTTCCTCCACATAATGCTCTCTCAGCTAGAGTTTGGAGAACATGTAGATTTAACAGCATTCATATTTTTTGGTTTGCAATTTATGAAGGTTTTTAGTGGAACCACACATTAAGAGATTAAAATACTGCTAGTAGCAGCAGCCAATAATCTTTATTTTCCAACCTAACATAAGACAATATCTGCTTGGAAAATCTTTAAGATTTGTATCTGGATGGGGGCTAAAATGATCAGACAAGAGTTGATCTATTTAAAATAAAAATTTGGATTGTACTTTTCTCAGGGTACAAGGCTAAAAACACAGATGGTGGATCTGGAGTTAAATTAAATCACAGAAGAGCTCTTGTTAAAGAACCTGAATGGGCCTAAATATGTCAACAAACATAATTTAATATGTGACAAATATTATTGTGTCAATCAATTCCAAAACTAAACATGTTTATGCTGAGCTTGTAAACTGGTCTGGCATAGTACAGTCATTGACATATCTCACACAGCTAGCTGGTGGATTAGCAAGCTAGTTAATACAAACCGGATTCCAAAAAAGTTGGGACACTAAACAAATTGTGAATAAAAACGGAATGCAATGATATGGAGGTGCCAACATCTTAAATTTTTTTCAGAATAGAACACAAATCACAGATCAAAAGTTTAAACTGAGAGAATGTATCATTTTAAGGGAAAAATA
>BRDA01057778.1:0-27551 GCA_036984385.1 Crenuchus spilurus
AATAAAATATTGACATTTGCCATCTCCACATCATTGCATTCAGTTTTTATTCACAATCTGTTTAGTGTCCCAACTTTTTTGGAATCTGGTTTGTATGATGACCTTATGGCCAGAACCATCAGAGGTGGGCTGTGAAGGAAGCGTGGCACCTCAAAGGATGGGAAGCATCCCTTAGGGGGCTAAGGGGCAAGCTGGGAGAAGTTGAATCACTGTGGCAACTAGTACGGTCAAGACCTCAGGCCTGTGAATGTGGGCGATGGAATGTTTGTGACTGGGAATCACTTGGCAGAATCTGTGCCAGGGTTTCTTTAGCTGTGGGCTCACAGAGAAAACTGGGTGTTATGGGCACAGATTTCAGTGCAGCTCAAAATGGTTCAGTGTAGGAGGACTGAGCCAGTATTGCTTGGCGATGGGCATGCAGGCTCAGCGCCATAAGCCATCCAGCATTGAAAGTCATAAAGTCCATAGTCAGAAGAGCTAGATTCAGAGCTCAACTGAAGCATTCAAATCTTCCATGGTCCTTACACTCTGAGCAGTAAGGGCCTGGACAAAGCACCTCATCCAGCAACACTATAACTGCCACACGTGTTGGCAAGTGCATGCTCATTACTCTGTAGTCATCTGCTCCCTCAATAGCAGGTAAAGCATGAAATGGGTCTGACAGGAAATGCAGACTTTTGTTGTGATGAGTTGATGAGACTTTTGATGAGTTTACCCCATACATGTCCATTTCCTGGCCTATTTTCTTTGTTTTCATTTTCCTTTTTTGTTGTTATTGTGTTATATGTTGTATCTGGGTGATGAATGCAGTAAAACAAATTCCAAACAAACTTGCCGGTATGGCGATTATTATTGAACCTTGAATCATGCATGTCCTGAGAAGGCACCAGCATCTCAGCACCCATCAACTAAGCATTGCTCTGCACTCGAAAGTCCCAGCACATTATTATTTTTGTTCTGTTTTTCACAGCAATAATCTTGCTTTTGAAACCAGTGGGGGAAAGAAAGATGTGCGAAACAGAAGAGAGGCCCTGTTCTGACACCTCAGTGGAAGTGGTGGAGTGCCAAGCACTAAACAAACACATGTGTGTGAGAGTGACAGTGTTACGGCCTGTCGGAGTCACCCTCTCAATCAGTCACAGGCCAGTGTGCTCCACAACTGGCTTGAGCCTTCTCCTCAAAGCAGCCTATAGTACAGTCATGAAAGGCCTCGGCCTCAGCCTACTGAGTGCTTGTGTGATTTAGTGTGAGTTAGTGGACGAGATGTGCTTTCTGAGTCCCCTTTCACACACTGCTCATCAAAAGTTTGGGGACCATTAGTGTGTCAAATTGTCGCTATTGCAAATAACTTGATTTAAAACTTTAAAAACCAGTACAAATGTTATATTTTGTATTATTAAACTGCAAAATTGAAGAAATATACATAATATACAAATAATATACAAATATTGTGGTGTCACTATTCGTCATCACTCAAACCTTTCTGGTGTAAAGCCTGAGCCATCAAATGATTGGCAGAAAACTTTAATTCTTTAAAATCTGCATGTTTATTTGACCTTCTGACCAGTTATAAAAATGGATAAATTAAATAGTACATTCCACATATGAGTTTTGTTTTGTATCATATTTGATACATCCAGAATCTATTTCTCATACTGTGTTTACACAAACATAAATATAAAAAGAATTCTAAACCACTTATACACTGAGTTTCCTTTTAAATTGTTACTCAAGTCATTACAAATTAGAAATCTGCACGTATCCTCTGATGAATGCAGTCCACAAATCATCCACCAGGGGGCAAAAAACATGTATCTAATTTTACACATCAGGATTTCTAATTTATTTATTTAATATATATTTTATAGCAATAAATGATGTCAGTTATAATTATAATTATCACACATATGGTGAAGAGGTATTAAAAAGGCACTATGCATAATATAATACACTTGACTTTATATGGTTAGAGCATTGTTGGGGGAAGAATTTTCAGTACATTATTTAAATAACAAGTAAAGAAGACATTCCGGTATGTATGAAGTTGAGGGTTGCAAAATATACTCAATTAACAGCAACTAGCCTTTTATATTTTAATAAATTTTAGTCTTGTTGTTTTTATATGTTTAATGGATTTGTTCCTTATCTACTTGAATAGTAACCTTGAAAAGCATATAGTAGCCATCAACAGCTGGGGCCCACAGGGAGCAAAATTTGCCATGCTCTCTCTGGGTGGGTAGATGGCGCTCTCACTCTCCCTATCACTCACACATTGCAATGTCTGCTGGCTCGGGCGTCTACTGATTGGTCCATTCAAACTAGAGACCCTACACCTTCCTCCGAGCGCGTTGGTTCCCCAGGGACGGTGTATCAAGTGATATTATGAAAAGAGGCAGCGCACAGTAAATCTGCCAGTGTTAAATCATCACTATTAGAGTTAAATTAACACTGAGGGTGTCCAAATGTAACACTCTCAGTGTTAATTTTTTAATAAAGTTGATTTTATCACTGGCAGATTTACTGTGTGGCTGTATCGCACGCAATGGAGGAGGCATGTGTATGTCTTCACCCTCCCAGAGTCAGGGACAGAGCAAAGTGATAGGGAGATCCACTAATGAGTTGGGTTAATTGGTGACTACCACATTAAGAAAGGGTGAAAACTGAGTAAAAATTATAAAAAAAAGAAAGAAAGAAATTAAGAAGCATATAGTAATAGACATCACAGCACTTGTGATAAACCTATAAATGCTCAGATTCACTACAAATATGAAAATAGCCTATTGGCTCAATACTGAATTCAAATCAAATCAGGTACTGAACTGAGGCCAGATGGAAGCATTGAATGGAGTATTTTGAAACAAGGGCACTGCCTAGCCATTAGTGCTTCAGGGCAAGATGGAAAGTTAACATAGTGTAGATGGAGACAGCCTATATGTTGCTCAAGAAAGTCCCAAAAGTCAACTTGGCGCAAAGCAACGTATATTCTTACCAAAGCAAACAATAGTGAATGCCATCATGTACACCCTCGGCATGAACACATCTAATTTTCCACCATAAAATGTGAAACTGCTTGGATCTTTTCATGAGGTGCAGATGGACAGCAGTGAAGTTTAAATCAGGATCTGACCAATCTATACCCACAATTACCCTGCTGTTTGAAATAGGGGTGAGCTAAAACATTTGGTATTATTTAGAGCCTCGGCAATGTCACTGATGCACAACCAGTCCTCAGTAACAAATCCAACAAGGACTCAGAAGATATTACTGCACTGCCCTGCCCAGATCCAGCTCTGTGTATTAACCTATAATTATAAGGCTGAAGCAAAAGCTTGTTTTTGGAAAAAAGAACTCTTACTGAACTACAGGTTGCCTCCATCAGGACTGACTTGACTGCCCAAAAAGCTTCTGATGTTGGTGACTTGAGCTTGCTTGTGGCGAGCTAGCATGCCTCTTGCACGGCCCTTTGGCACTGCCCGTGGCTCAGGCTCTGCTTTACATTACCATGCATGTGGATTGGATTTAGGGCTATGAAAATGTAATTGCCACTTCAGCATAAGTTAAGTCATGTGAGAAGTGAGAACTGCAAGACGGGGGCCTCATTCTTTTTTGACATTTCTGGAGCCAAAGAAAAGCACTACAACGAACACAGGTGAAGATACCATCTATTCTACACAGTGTTTGTCAATATCTCACAACAGCCAACAGAGGGCGATAAAATCTGTATGAACTGGTGTAGACTTGTGCAACACCCAAAGGGGAGGTTCACCTTATTTCACATTCCAAATGATTTCCTGAAAAACTTCAAATAAATAAATAATTTCAGACACTGAGTAAAAAATCTACACTCTGATATATCGGCTCTAAATATAGCAAGTTCACAACAAATGTTCTTTGTGTTTTTAGTTTGTTTTTGTTTTAACAGTGTTAGTCCACTTATGTTTATTAGCTTTTTTCAGTCAATTAACATCAGTAAATTAATTAAACAAGGTAAAACACACGTGGAGCCAAAGTAAACAGACGTGTAGAACAGAGAACTTGACAAATGCTGACACAGACAATTAAAAACAAGCTAATTTCTGCTTCAAAGAAATTCTAGAAAACAACACTCCCAAAAATATGCTGTGACTTACCTGTGCAATCGTTTTAAAGTCTAACAGGTAGGATTCTGTTTCTATGTGATTTTTATCAGAAGTGAGTTACAAACATTTATGCTTCATTTCCTCTGTGGTTTCAGGCCTGGATTAGAGTTGAAGGCCCACTGAGGCCCATTAAAGCTCTGTGCTTTAACCTCAGCCTTAACATGTAGGTAACAAATTTGAGCTGAAGTGAAATTTAACATTGAGAAAATTTGTTTTTTTTTCTTTTTGCCAAACATGTATTCAAGTAAACTTTAACATAGTTTGCCCTTTACCATAAGCATAGTCAGCAAAATCTCAAATTAGGACTTGCGATGCGGCCATGGGCGCTGGTGAGGACCCTTTATCATCATCATCTGCCATTGTTACAACCACCATTCAAAAAATGCTGCATGCACTTAACTAACAGTCTAACATTGTATGATTAGTTTACTGTGATAATGTGATGATAACAGTATTGTATTTTAGCGAAAGTGCACACTCACTGGCCAGTGTGGAAGGAATTTGACTTCCGCATTTAACCCATCCATGCAGTGAAACACACATACACACACTAAGTCAGCACACATGCCTGAAGCCGTGGGCTGCCCCTATACACACCGTCTGAGGAGTAGTTGGGGTTTCGGTGCCTTGCTCAAGGGCACTTCAGTCTTGTCCTTCCAGGGGATCGAACCGGTTCAAAACACAGTGTCTCTACCCATCAGGCTATACCCTTTAGCAGCCATGAAGTATATTTTAGAAAAGAAAAATACTCCAAAGCTAAAAATTCTTCAAGGTAATGAGTAAGGAGAACCTCCACAGAGATGTAGTGAAGTCAAAAGTACACTTGTATTTTAAATGTGGTGAAGTAAAGGTCATTAGTCTACCACAAATAATACATAAAAATAGGTACAGATACTCAAAAATGTACTTAAATACAGCACTCAAGTAAACGTGTGTTGTTATTGTAGCCTGATTAGTTATATTAGCTTAGCTCTAATGCAAAACTAAAGAAAAATCTCAGCTGAGTGACTGTATTTGGGGTAAACTTTTAAAACTGTATTGATGTACATCTTGAGAATAATGAGTGTTTCATTAAAAAATGAGCAGAGATGTTATCTGGACTATTTTTCTATGTTTTTTGTGAGGTAAGGTATAGTATGATCAACGCTGGTAATGACTCTTTTAATTTGATGGATACAGAATATATCAGATACGTCACATTACTATTGTGTCTCCTAGTCAACAAGAGGAATGGTGGTGTGTGTTGAGTGACTGACTGTCAGAGCTTCAGGTGGGATATTTTATCATCCTGAATGGTGCAAAACTTGCTTAAGTAATCAAGGAAAGAGCCAAGTGCATGTTTGACAGCCCCCTGCCCAAATAAAGATTGCAGACACATATACAGATGGTTTGAATTTCCAGTGAAAGAAATGTGTTGGACAAGCCTGAGCTGGTGAAAGGGCTTCCTCCACAGGAAGTGCAGTAATTAAAGCCCAGGAGGCCGAACACTGCAGCTACAGCTGAGAAAGACCGCTCCAGTTTCACCCAGAGGTCCGCCAAAGAGATCTGCACACACATATAACTCTGCAGCCCTGTTATTCTTCTGTCAACTCAACCTGACACAGAGAGCAGAAAATCTGATGGAGTGATTTTTTTTTTTTTCATAAAAGCAGCTTGACTATAGGTGCAATCTTTTGTCTAATCATTATGTATTATTATATTGACTGTTAATGGAGGTACACTGTAGAAATGTGATCCCAAATTAAAAATAATGACAGAAAGAATGTCAGTTTGTTAACAGAATGTGAGAAATATTTTTTTTAATGCCAGTTCAATCCCCAGGCAGGTCATGACTGAAGTGCCCTTGAGCAAGGTACATAACCCTCAACTGCTTCCCGGGCACTGTGGATTGGGCTGCCCACTGCTTTGAGCACTAGTATGTTCACTAGTGTGTGTGTGTGTTTCACTGCATGGATGGGGTAAATGTGGAGGCAAATAGTTGAATCTATTCTAATTAGAAGTTCAGTTTTCTCAGAATTTGACCCTGCCTGATGACTAAAGTACAAAGTCTAAATGTAAACATAATGTGGAAAAGAATAGCATGAAGAACATTAAAACCAAAATGAATCTGTAGTCATAGTTTATCATCAATCTTACAAGTGAAATCAACCAGATTGTTTGTTAAAAGCTGGATCATTTTTGGATGCATATACAAATCAGAAACAAAACAGCATTATAAAAATAGATTTATTTGCTATTAGAATAGATTTATTTGCTATTAGCTATATCAGAGTCCAGAAATACCTGAGAACAGTCCTAAAGTCAGTTCATTCACATGATTGGACATGAACATCTATTATCATAAAATAAATAAAATCATATATTAGCTGACTCATTGTTGTTTATGTAGTGGATGCTCACAAATTGCACAGCCCTTGAGAAACATGACGTTCTGTTTGGAGACATGACATACAGTATAATTGTATAATGTTCCATCACTAGATGGCGCTGTTTACTTGCCTATGTTCATTGACGATTACCACCAAGGGGGAAAAATTCACAATTCTTTGCATGTGCTTTACACGGTTATCTCAAAACTCAAAATCCAGTACAGTGCATCACATTAGTTGCAAATATTAGCTTTATGCTACATATGCTTTAAACAAAATACATTCTGAGCTGATTTTAAATGGTTTCAAAATACTGTAAGAAAGCAAACCTTAATAGTCAAGGTCAAGATGCAAAACACTGGTTTAAAGAAATAATTCACCCTGAATTCATATTTACAAAGTTTTCTACTTACCTCAGATGTAGGGGATTGGCCATGGCATGTCTGCTTCTTTAGTATAGAACTGGAGCTGTGAGGCTAATGTTGCTAACAAACAGCTAAACACCTACATAGCCCAGTCGTTACAGTCAAAATGCACTCAAACTACATGCAGATTTTTATTAAGGTCTAACAGACTAGTTTACATGGTTTAGGGCATAGTATAACTTACTGTGTACTGTAAAAATAACAAAAACTCATGCTATGTCATGGCTGCCAGTAGTAGTGAGGTTTTAGAGTTAGCCTCAGCTCCAGTTCTAAACAAAAGAAGCAAAATTTGGGCTCAAAGTGACTTCACCTGAAGTAAGTTGAAAACTGGATAAATATGATTTATGGGTGAACCATTTGTTTAAGGACATAGTTATATAAGTCCTTAAATGATGATACATATACCGGTATACTTGAACTGAACTGTAAACTATTTGTTTACGTCCAGTATCACTACATGTGTTTACTTTAAATGGACACTGGAGAACACTGTTTAATTCAACACTAGTGATTTGACAAGTTGAAAATGGAATAAAGTAGCTTAGCTCAAGCATATTGAAGCAATATGAGGAGAAGAAAGGCTTCAAATAAATGACTTTAGTGGCACAGTGTTTTCTCAAGCCCATTACAGAGTTGCTGATAAGACAAATTTTATGCCACTTGCATAATAGGAGTAAAATGGCAACAGCATGCAAAGTGTACACAGGCAGCATTAGACCAGGCAACAGTCTATCTAGGGCATTTAAAGGACCAATCCAATATGGTGTCCTGAAGGCAACACACACAATAAAGCTGATAACTCCAAAATCCTTCCTGATAGAAGAATCTTAAACCCCTTCTCTCAAAAGCAGAGGAGTCTTATTGCAGATTTGTTTATGAAAATGAGCGCATAATTGAACTAGAATCTGGTTTAGGTGTCATTTGGTCAGTCTTCTGGCTACATCCTGGTAGGCCAGCTCAATCTCCTTGTCAGCTGCACATGTGTTGGTGAACTCATCCCGTGCATAGGCATTCTGTAGATAGCGCTCCACTCCAGTGAACTCCGATGGTATCGCAAAGTTACGATATTTCTTTGAAACAACCTGGAAATGAGATTGTATTATGAAAGGACAACTAATATTTCTACTAAATGCAATAGTTGAGAAATTCAATGTGAAATGATTCATTGTTGAGAGGTCTTGACACTGTTGTAAAATAAACCAGGGATTGTGATGTCAACGAATATTTTAGCATTTTACAACTTATTTTAGATAAAACTTAACAACCATGGCAAACACATGACAACCACCAAGCATTGAGGGGATTGCTTAGGCTTTTCATCAGGAAGTCTAGTTTTAACTGATATCCAAATTGACCTGCATAAAACTTTTGAGATATACATAATGTTTACTAGTATTTATACCAGTATTTTAAAGTTTTCTTTGGGTGCCATGCATGTACCTCTCCACCAGTAACATAAAAATGTCCATACTAGTAGGTATGACAGCTTACCTTGACAACATGCAGTTTAGGGAGGAGGTTGCAGTCTGCGAGTGTTAATTCATTTCCATCGAGGTATTTACGAGTGGAGCACTTTTCTTCTTCCATACTGTCTGCATCGATCTCTTCAGGTAGAGGGGTATTGAGAAAGATGTCCAGTTTCTTCAGGGCCCTTAACAGACCGATCTCAAGGCCTGCAGGGAAAAAAGAAACATACTGTTGCATTTAATCATTCCACCATCTACTCACATCTAACTGAATTTGGATAAGGCATGCGGGTCATTTTACATCGAACATGACAGCAGGTCACTAAAAGACACTATCAACCCATAATCAGCCAAAGACTGGCATGAAACTCACTGGCGTTCGCCTCAGGCTTTGTGTTCTTAACAAATGCAGAGAACTTAGCAAAGATGTCGTTTCCTGCTGTGTTGGACTCTCTGTTTTTTGTAGATAGTTTAGGATACCTTGAGAGAAAGAAAGTCATATAATAATACACTGCTCAAAAAAATAAAGGGAACACTTAAACAACACAGTGTAACTCCAAGTCAACCACACTTCTGTGAAACCAACCTGTCCGGTTATGAAGCAACACTGATTGTGAATCAATTTTACCTGCTGTTGTTCAAATGGAACAGACAACAGGTAGAAAGGAGAGGCAATTAGCAAGACAACCCCTATACAGGAGTGGTTCTGCAGGTGGTGACCACAGACCTTTTCTCTGTTCTCATCCTTTCTGGCTGATGTTTTGGTCTCTTTTGCATTTTATCAGTTCTCTCACTATAGAGGTAGCATGAGGCGATGTCTACAACCCACAGAAGTTGCTCAGTTAGTGCAGTTAATCCAGGATGGCACATCAATGCGAGCTGTGACAAGAAGGTTTGCTGTGTCTGTCAGCACAGTGTCCAGAGCCTGCAGCATATACCAGGAGACAGGCCAGTACACCAGGAGACATGGAGGGGGCCGTAGGAGGGCAACAACCCAGCAGCAGGACCACTACCTCCTCCTTTGTGCAAGGAGGAACAGAAGGAGCAGAGCCAGGGCCCTGCAAAATGACCTCCAGTAGGACACTAATATCCATGTTTCTGCTCAAACTGTCAGAAACAGACTCCATGAGGGTGGTATGAGATTTTGAGTATGATTCCAAATCCAGACCTCCAAGGGGTAATAATTTTGATTTACATTGATAATTTTTATGTTATTTTGTTCTCAACGCATTCCACTATGCAATAGATAAAGATTTTCAACTGGAATATTTTATTCACTGAGATCTAGGATGTGTTATTTTAGTGTTCCCTTTATTTTTTTTTGAGCAGTGTACAATATATATTACAATTTATCATCAATAAAGTAAATGAAGCCATGCTTCTCAAGTACTGCTACTCAATATTAAAACAATATTAAAATGATTTGTACATTTATAGACAAAAATATTTTATTTTCCAGAAAAGTCTTGGATGCCATAACTGAAGTAGAAAAATATAAATTAAAAGTGAAAAACAACACACTTGGTAACAGGAACAAGTACATTATATTAATGATAGAATTCTCATCATTCAAATACTCTCAAATATTTAGTAAAAGATAATCAGTGAAAATGAAATGTAATATTCTTGGCTGTGGATATTGTTCCATATGGGTAGTATTATATGGCCACCTACTTTGGAGGTGCTAGCATCTCCTCTAGGTACTCCTCAATCTTGTTGACATCAGTCCGTACTTCTCCATTGAAGGTTAGGAAAGGTGGGTGAGTACCAGGTGCCAAATTATGGAGATCAGCTGGTTTTCTAAAGAACCAATGGCAGATTTTTTATTTTAAAATATCTGTCTATGAACAGTCCTGCACCTGTAGTCCTGTCTATAAAAATTAGAACATAAATGTAATTTCTAATGTGAAGGTTGTTGCATGACAGGCATGGTAATAGCATAAAGGTTTAATACCCTAAAGAGTCTTTTTAGTGGACAAATGTTTGCAACTGAGAAAGTTTATAGAACCTCAGGTCTATACCAAAAAAGGGTTTTCTTAGAACTACATGAAAACCAAATAGCTCTGTAATGATCACACAATGTGGATATAGCCATGAGTATACTTTCATACTGGAGCATGTTCAGGATTAAAACAGGCCTGCTACAGGAATTCCCTGACTGAACACACTTTCACTTTTCAGCATGCCATTACCTTTTCAGGTCGACAGTGGTGACATTGAACACCACCCCCTTCAGCCACAGGATCATGAAAAGCCTTTGAGAGAATGGGCAGTTCCCAATGCTCTCCCCATCACTGCCCGCCTGATGGACAGAAAAGCAATTCGTTAGAGATCAACTGTCCATCTTGTGCTGTACAGGAATTAAAGCTAATTAGCTTGGGTCACATAAAATGACCACACATTGTAGCATGAAGAAATTACAGTATGTGATCATTTTTTCACATTAATTTAATTAATGCATTCATTACAAATTTCCAATAATGTCCGGTTAACATTGCTCATTAAAAAAATCTATTGAAAGTCATTCACAAAGCCTTATGAAAAAGGCCTGAGACAATGCGGTATAACAAGTGAGTCAGTGTCATGTGTTTGATGCAAGATAATTCCACCCTTCAAAATCATTCACCTTGAACAATCCAAATAATCACCTTTGGTCCAATAATGTATGATAATACAGTCGCAATTAACAACCAAACAAAGCAACAATCAGAATCACAACTGAATTTCCATATCTCGAATGAGGAGCTCATGCTATCCAATAGCAGCATTAAACAGGGCCAGTAAGGTGAGCTGGTTACTGGATCTTGGCTTGAGTTAAATTATTGATGGAAATTCCATTACCTGCTTCATTAGCCCTCAACCCAAAAGGGTTCGGATCTGACTTGTCAACAGAACCTTGAGCTTGACTTCATCCTAACCCCTCCAATTAATGCTGTTTCGCCACTTCTTCACAAGCACTTTTAAAAGCAGAGAGTTAGAATTTCAAAAGGTTATCTTGGGGGATTCAGAGGTTCAAGCTTCTAGCTGAGATAAAATAACGTGGAAAATGTGATGTATTAACTTCCCTTTGATAGGAATTTTCCTTTTAGGCACACTTTCATAAAAGATCTGTCATTCTGCTGTTAGGTCTACTCACCTTAAAGGATTTTTTGAAAGAGGCAACTAAACGAAGATCAAAGTCAAGATTGAATTTCGGTCGGAGGTTCATCTAAGGTTAGGGTTATATAGGGATATATTTATATTTTAACTGCCTGTGTGGACAGATACATTGTATACATGTAGTAAAAATGATAGTAAGTAAACATTGATAGTCTGAGAGGCAATATTATACCAGAAATCACTGTTGTTATGCTATACTGTGTAAATGTAATATAATAGCTACTTGTATGAAAGGACATACTGTATATGTGTGAGTATAAATTAATAAGAACATTTCAAAGATTTAGAGGAATGTACAACAATAACTTTCATATCTTTAAAATCCTACCAGATATCCACTTTTTCTCACAAACAAAAATTAAAAGGGTTTAATGATTAATAATATCAATATGGTGGGTAAATTTACTGAATTATGAATTATGTATTGAATTTACTAATACTGTCATATGAATGGCATGTAAACAATGCTATAAATCGGTTCATTATTACTGTAGAATGTAACAAGGGAACAATACATTGAATGTTTATAATGACCACTTTGAATGCTGATGGGTGTCTTTCATCATAACAGTGGAGTCTAGAGTTGTACTGTTATGTATTGTTTTGTTGTCATCATTCTCAGTCAAACCTGCCAAAGCAAGGCACAGAAAGTATCACTGATCTGATTTAACCTGCAGTAGGTACACAGGGGAATTAGAGCGTGGCGTGTCGATGGGCAGGGAGAAATAATTCAGGAGGCTGTGTGGCTTCTGAGCAGAAGCAGCGGTGCAGAGATACCTGCAGCTACACCTGAAGTCACTCAGAACTTCAAAAACACTCTTAAAAATGAGTTAAGCACATGCATGTTGTATTAGGCCACAATCACACAGTATATCTCTGTATACTCTTGACTGTTAATTAGAAACACAGTTAATTTGTGTTTATCCTCAACTGGACACACAGATGTGTTAACTCCTTACACACTAAAGGCCTGCATGTAGGCCCTCACGTTACTGTAATAAAATACACAAACTGCATATTAGTTATCAATAAGTTCATACTAGTTCAAGAATAAGGTTTTAAGGTTAATAACTGAATAATAAGGCTGCAGTTTCAGAGGCTAAAAACAACACCCTATGTGCTGTTTTCAAAACATCTGTACAAGAACCTCCCTCAGCCCTGTTACACCAGTAACTCCAGTAACAGTAACAGGACATGGATGCAGAACACATAACATTACATTTTTAACACTGACCCAAAAATTGTAAGGCAACTAAAATATATCAGTTATCCCTGTTATTTACAGGTTGTTTAGCCTTCACTTGTGTCATATGCATGAAAGTGACATGAGCTGTATGATATCCAAAATAATGTCAGGCCTTTAGCATCCTTACCTTTACAAACAGCTCAATATCAGGATCCTTATCCTCCTCAGTCATGTTGTTTCAGATTGTACTGAAGTTCACTCAACTCTGGCTTGGAAGATAAAATGCTAAAAATCCTGTGTGGCTGGGATGAGCTTTGAAATAAAAAAGGCTTAGCCAGAGAAGCTCCTTTGTACTTGACTGTACACCCAGCTGGTTTTGATGATGGTCTTAGTCCTGCAACAAGTGAGTGTAGCTGAGGTGCAGGCTTGTTTTGATTTGGCCTCTGTGGGCAGCTGTCAGGGGTAGCACACACACTGTCACACTCAGGCCAAAAATAGCCAGCAGAGAGAAGGAGGAGCTCTGAGTGTTACCTCCACTCCCTCCTTTCGCTCTCTCTACCTCTGGCCTTTATGGACTCCTCATGGTCAATCACTTTTCACCCCCTCATGTAAAATAATAGTTCAAACGAGTCATCCTGAGAGCAGAGGCCAGTGAGGTCCTCTTCACCTGGTGTGAAAATCCACAGAGGGTGTTCCAGAGAGCATTAGGTTTATGAGTGAGCAATACACACTGAAGAAGGGACACAGCAGTTACTGATAAATGATTAGTAATGCAGACAGTATTTATTTGACTGTGTGTATATACGATATTAAATATCACTTGAATGCTAAAACCTGTATACAACTGTATACAGTGAGAATATCATTTAGCCTCCACTAACAGTACATTCATGCAGCATGCATATATACAGGCCATAATTAAGGGGATGCTAATTGTACATTGCCTATAAAAATGAAATATTACCTGTAGTTATATATTGCCCATCAAAAGAAATAATATTCAAATAGTCACTGTAGGCAGTTTTCTTTTTTAAACATTTGTTAACAGCATATTATTTTGAGTGTCAAAGAATGAAAATATGCAGGCTTTATCCTTAACATTTGGATAATTTGCATTATCCTTAATTATAGTTGATAATAATTTACATACATGCATCATGCATCAAAAATTATATTGTATATACACAATTGTTTTGTGTAATTGTGTCTTTTCAGTATTGTGAAAAAGTTACTGTGAAAACTCACAGTATATATATTTTATACTTATCACACGTAAAGTCACATTTCAGGCATTTTTGCTGGAGTTTTTTGTGGGTGTGTTTTAATGATGTATGGCTTATGACTCATAAGATGGCTGGGCAATCAAGCACATTAACATAGTTGTCAGCATAGTAGTGCAGGCACTGTGTGCAGCTGCTGGAAATGGAAATTGGCATCTCCATAAAGCTTGTTAGCAGATGGAAGAATGAAGTGCTCTAACTTCTTCTGGTAGACTTTGGACTTGATAAAACACAGTGGAGCAGATGACATGGCTCCGCAAACCATCACAGATTGTAGAACCTTCACACTGGACTTCAGACACCTTGGATTCTGTGTCTCTCCACTCTACCTCCAGACTCTAGGATCTTGATTTACAAATGAAATGCAAAATGTACTTTCATCTGAAGAGGACTTTGGACCACTGAGCTGCAGTCTAATAATTTTTTTCCTTAGCCTGGATAAGATGCTGCTGACATTATCTCTGGTTCAGGAGTGGCTTGATATTAGGAATGTGAGGGTTGTAGCCTGAGAGATACACAGTATTTATAGTTTGAATAGTAATTTACTCAAACTTGAAATTAAATATTCTAATAATTTGAGATACTGGATTTCTGATTTTCATGAACTATAAGTCATACTGATCAAACCTTTATATATTTCAAAAGGCTTGAAATACAGAAAGTGTAATGATTATAAAATACATTGTCTTTGTCAGAACAAAACCTTGTATCTCCAAAATCTTAACTTTATGGAAGGTAAAAACTTAACCTTAAATTTTAAAATAAGTCAACACATCATGTTTTTATTTCAAGTGATTTTGAAGCATTTCGATTGGTCCATTGATTGTGTAACTTCCACACAATGTTAAGTCTGCCTGTTTTCAAATTATTTTAAAAAAGTGAAAAACAAGGTTTGGTTCCATCAGTGTCAATATGACAGCTTACCCTGTTGAATTATGAAAAAATAATAATAATTCTGGATGTATTACTGTGTATGATATAGTAACATGACTAAAGCATATGCATTACTATAGACCTTCAGAAATGATGGTCACATGACTTTCCACAAAAGTGAATTACTGACAGTCCTCCTGGACATGAAAACACACAGTGAACAGCAGCTCAGTCCCTGTGGAGTGAGTCAGTGGTGGGTTATGGGTTGGAGGAACAGGGACATTCCACTGAGTCTTCTCTAAATATAGAGCTCAACTCAACTCCACCACTTACTTTATACATACTGCACTCCCAACAAGGGAACAAACACTGTGCCTTAGATCACATATATGCTTCATTCTGTATTGAACATTTCTGTCACACAGAGATGAATAATCTATGTTCAATGCTCAACTGATGGCATAGCCCAGTTAACCATTTGTTTAGTACATTTTAAGGTTTATGAACTTTGTTTTTGCACTGTCCAGCTTAGGTAATTACACAGGCCATATCACAGCTGATTGTATTACACCATATATATAATATAGACAATAGAATTAAAAGTCATATAATTTCCTGTCCCTTAGGAGACTATCTTTCAAAATATAAATCCATGAAACAATAACACAGTCATAACAGATTATTCTAAAATCAAAGACTGAATAGGGACCTCTAGTGGTCTATTTTAAAAATCAATATACAGACAAAACTTTGGTTTTCACAAAGTTTGCTGTCTCAGTTTTTGCAGAACCTTTTGTCACATGCTTATATAGTATAATGAAGGACAATTATAAGCATTTCAAAAGTTTTTTTTTATTATTGACAAATACATCCATCTGTGTGTGTGTGTGAGTGTCACCCAGCGATGGACTGGCGCCCTGTCCTGGGCTTAGTTGAATAGTGTACTGCCCTGCCCTGCGCCCAGTGAGGGGGTAGGGGACTAACCGCAACCCTAATAAGGATTAAGCGGGTGTGATAATGAATGAATGAATGAATGAAATACATCCAGTTTAAACAAATACTTAATATTTACAGTGGTATTCCTTCTTTAAGGCTTCTGCAATTAACCACAGCATGCTGGATATCAGCTTCTGGGCAAAATCTTGAGTGATGGCAAGTCATTCTTACCTAATCAGTGTTTGGGGTTGATTCTCAATGAGAGATCTGGGGAGTTTCCTGGCCATGCACCCATCCATCCATTATCACACCCGCTCAATTCTTATTAGGGTCGCAGTTAGTCCCCTACCCCCTCACTGGGCACAGGACAGGGCATTACACTATTCAACTAAGCCCAGGACAGGGTGCCAATCCATTGCTGGGTACACACACACACACACGTGTACAGACAATTTCGAGTACCAATCACCTGACCTCCATGTTTTTGGACTGTGGGGGGAAACCCACACAGACACAAGGAGAACATGGAAACTCTCCTTAGATGGGGACTCAAACCCAAGACCTCAACACTGAGAGGCGAACGTGCTAACCATTAAGCCACCGTACCGCCCTGCCATGCACCCTAAATTTACATTTTTTGTTAACCAAGCCACTTGGTTATCACTTTTGCCTTGTGACATGGTGCTCCATCATGCTGGAAAAAGCACTGTTCCTCTTCAAATTGCTCCTGGATTGTTGGGAAAAGTTGCTGTAGGACGATGTTTGATACCATTTCTTATTCATGGCAGTGTTCTTAGGGAACATGTTGAGTGAACCCACTCCTGTGCATGAGAAGCAACCACACACATGAATGGTCTCTAGATGCTTTACTGTTGGCATGACATGATTCATGGTAGCTCTCACCTTTTCTTCTCCGGACAATCATTTTTCCAGATGTCCCAAACAGTGCAAAGGGGGCCTCATCAGAAAAAAATTACTTTAACCCAGTCCTCTGCAGTCCAATCCCTATACTTCCTGCAGAATGTCACTCTGTCCTTGATGTTTTTCTGGGAGAGAAGTGTCTCTTTTTGCTGCCCTTTTTGACACCAAGCCATCCTCCAAAAGCCTTCATCTCACTGTGTGTATGTACTCACACCTGCCCTACATCATTCCTGAGCAAGTTCTGCACTGGTGGTGACCTGATCTTTAGGAGATGGTCCTGACGCTTGCTTGAATTTTTTGGGCACCCTGAAGCCTTCTTCACTGCAACTGAACCACTCTCTCTGAAGCTGTTGATGATTTGATAAATGGTTGACTGGGGTGCTCTCTTACAAGCAGCAATGTCCTTGCCTATGAAACCCTTTTGATGCAATTCGATGACTGCACATGGTTACTTGGAAGTAACTATGGTCAACTAATGAAAACTTAAAAAGCACCACTACACTTTTAAAGCAACCAGAGTGATATCAGTGGTCTTGTCCTCATTAACCTTTTCTCCTCAGTTAATGAGATCACTGAAATTATGTTAGCAGGCCATTTTGTAGGGCTGAAATGCAGTGGCTGGAATGCAGTATTTCTTGTGATAATGTCATTATAATGGCAGGGAATGACTTTGCAATTAACCTAATCACTCTTCACAATTTAAAACTCAGGCAGCAAACATTGCGAAAACCAAAATTTGTGTTATTCTCAAAACTTTTGCCATGACGGTACTGTAGTATATCATAAGCAAAGGGGTTTCTTTTAAAATAAAGAAAATAAGAAAATCAATCATTACACAAAAAAATAATTATTCAAACAGAAGCATCATTTATTTTTTCCACACAAACATAATTTCACACAAAAACTCGATTTCAGAAGAAATGTCTAATGATCATTCTTTTGCATAGATTAAGTTATACTTACAGTGCAAACTCTGCCTAGTACCTCAAAAGAGCAAAAAATACTGCACAAGAGGAAGACTTGATTTGAAGAATTTCAGTAACACAAACAGATCCTTAACCTTATCTCTAATATATGAGCCTAAACAGTGGAACAAACCAACACAAAACAGATTTTGCTAAATCCATGCAATTTATTCCTAAAGAGTGTTTTTATTAATTCCTAAATGAGCATTTTGTGAAGCCTTAAGCTGTTCATTAGATGAATACACAAAATGCAAATAAAACAATTAATGTACCATCGTTAAAACAATTATGTGCATCCATTATAGAAAAATAGAATTATTTTTAACAGTGTTTGATATCAAGATTAAACAGAGAAAAACCTCATCTGCCCTACAATACACAGCATGAGACACACAGATATATAAACATACAGTCAACCCTGCAACATAATGGATAGAAGAGCATCAGCTCTAGGCAGTAGATTTCAGTGACCAATCTTAAGTCAGAAATGATGACTTAATGACTGCTATTGATAGTTAAAATCATTCTCAATGTCCGGCTATTGTATTACTATTTGATTTGCAGAAGCATTATATTAGAAGAACAATGATGCAATACTTTAAATATGACTCATTTACAAATATCAAATTCAGTACCCTCTTTATAAACCATATATAGACTTCTTTATATTCCAGAAAAACACAAATAATTCACTGAGAAACTCAAATATAGTAAATGTCTTACACATTTATGCATAGCTATAAATAGTCAATACATTTTCATAAATAAGCTATAAAAAAGTATAGCCCTCAACTATGAGTGATCATTTGTTTAACCATTCACTAAGCCATGTGTGTGATTGTCTTGCTTGACTATTCCTAGCATCTCTCATGTGCCTCAACAAAGTTAAATTACCTCCACACTTAGCAGCTCATTCCAGCAAAGGGTCATCATCATCATCCTCTTGTAGCTCTAAGCGAGCAAATGGCCGCGATGATGACTCTCTGTTCTTCATCAGTCTGAAGAGGAAGGTGATGGTGGTGAGCACTATGAAGACTCCAATCACAATACCCACCACTACAGCCAGGTTCATGCATTTCTCATTGACCAAAACACAGCGCACATGTGAGAAGCTGCCGTTGTTGGGCATTTCAGGAATATTTAAGATGTGACACATGAGGGGGTACAAATCTACGCTGTTAATGCTCTCCATCCGATAGCCTTTACGAAAGGCAGGGCCATGGGCTGCCAAGAAAGGGTGCATGCTGGGAAGGGAGTTATCATAGCCATGATCACCCACTGCGAGGGAAAAACACCACATTATTAATAAGTATTATAATTTCAGTAATTGAATCAAAAAATTAAAAGGGTGATAAATTTTAAAAATGTTTTGTCGATAACTGCATTGACCTCTTCCAATGGTTTGGAGAAACTATTGTCATTAGACCTCTGAAGTTGTGCGGCATTCTGCAGTTCACATCATGGCTACATTAGCCTGATACAGTTGGTTCTGTGTACTTCACCCCAAAAATCAAGGATACTCATTTGTCAGATGAACACAAACTATTTGAATGAAGAGGTTTAACACATTCAAGGAAAATGTACGAAAGGTTAAATGTACACTTTCTGTTTACAAGTTGCAAAAGATGTTAAAAGAGGACAACTACTTACACCCACAGTTGCTAATATGGGCATTGTTCCAATTATAGAATGAAGAATAAAAAATACAGAGGTCTATGGTCAAAAGCAGGCATGGAGTAAACTGCTGTAAATACAGTGGAAGGGGTTTATGCCATATCTGCATGCATTCCAATTTATTTATAAGTCATTTCTGGGGTTTGTTTTGTTAGGAAAGAACAGCCTGGCCAAAATAATCTGATTCAAGTATAATATATAAATTGATTTCTCAATTTGTTCAAACAATACAGAAATTCAATCTTTACCTCAGAATGAAAAATCATTTGAACTGAAAATCACATCACATACAAAAAACAAGGCATGACATTTGTCTATTAAAACAAACAGAAAACACTTACATCGTGGGAGGTTTCCTTGCTGTACAATTGTCCAACCTTCATCAGCGACTAATATAATTGGCAAAACCCTCTCATTGTTTCTGTAGTGTAGTCTATCAGGTATTTCATCCTTCAAGTAAGCAGTCATATGAGTATGGCATGTGCTTAGGTTTTTGTAAAGTTTTGATTGTTCTGTAAACCAAAAATAAATATATTAAAATTACACCAGTGTAAGAGTAAAAATGCAGCAAATGTCACATTAAATGACCGGTCAAGAAGAATAGCCTTTGTGACTCCTAAGAATATAATACACTTAGTAACCCATTTTACTTCATTGAGAAATACCAACCAATAAGCGGGATGATGGCAGTCACTGGAGCAAGGTCCACTAAAAAGTAGCTGCTGCGGTTGACACACGTGTCTAGCGGAATAAGTCTTTCTTGTGAACACTGAACCATGCCATGGTCACTTGTAATAATCACATTAATTCTTCCCCAGAGCCCTGTCTGGTTGAGCTGCTCCATCAGCAAGCCTACATTATCATCCACCTCTTTCAGTACCTTTTCCATTTCTGTGGTGTTCTCTGGCCCATAGATGTGTCCACTACGGTCAGGCTCCTCCCAGTACACAGCTGCAAATTTTACAGAGTCATCGTCAGCCAGCCATTTGGTTACATTTCCCAGTCTCTCCCTGAAGCTCACCTTTGAGTCATAGTTCATAAAGTGTGTTGAGGTGCTGTTTTGAATAACCAGGTCTGTTCCTGGCCACATAGCAGCAGCAGACTTATATCCCAATTTCTGCACAGATATCCAAATTGGTGTAGCTTCATTCCACCAGAAAGGGTCACTGTCATTTTCAACAGAGAATTTTTTCTTTGTCAACTGGTCGTACATGTGACTGGCCAAAATTCCATGGCTTTCTGCATACAATCCAGTGGAAAGACTATAATGGTTTGGAAATGTTTTAGTAGTGAAGACATTAACAAGCTGCTCAATGAAAACCCCATCTGAGAAAAATTTCTGCAAATTAGGAAATGAGTAGTTTTTTAGATAGTCTGCCCGAAAGCCATCAAATGATACAAGTAGTAATGGTGGCAAGTCCTTCTGAGTTCCATTTCCTGTATTTAGAGAGACTGCTGATTCATAGCAGGCAGCTAGGACGCATAGAAGAGCCTTCAGATGCATTCTGTGGGCATAGACTTCTATACTGCAGAGAAAAAAAGTAGTTTCATCAAGAAATATGTTTGGCACAATTACTGACAAATTACTTACTTTACGGTGGCTAATGGTTGATCCAAATAATACAACATAGATCTGAATGATTTGGAAAAAAAATATTGATTTGCAATTTGTTGGACTAATACTGCAACAATTATTTAAACAGCATTTTTTTTAAATAGTCAGGTTCAGCTGTTTTATGCCAAGAAGACCAGAATAATTGTTTTGAATAATAGGCTTGACTCTTGATTGTAGTGTACCAGGCTGCCAATGAAGTGTGGTTGTGATGGCACAAGAAACATGGGGTTTATTGCCCTAAATTGGTCCAACTTATCTACACAAAATATTGGGTTATATTTACCTACTCAACACAACATTTTTAATAATGTAGACTACAATTAAAAATGCAGCTCTTACAATATGAAAATCGCACTCTGTTAAATTGCATTAACAATATAAGAATGATTAATCTTTCAGTCCAAAAATACAACATGTATTCCTCACAATGAGAATCTGCAGAAATATATTGGTGGAGAAACATAACAGAAGTCCAGGATTCCACAAACCAGGATTTAGCCATATAGTTTAAGCTCAAAACGACTGCCCTGTTACTCTTTACCCATTGTACAGGTTTAACTTTAGGCTTAAGTTACATGGCTAAACTAAGAAATGTTGCTTTATGGAAAATCTCCCAGGTGTTATTTATATGGAGGTCATATTTACGGAAGTGACATCTCTTTTCCAGAGAAAGCGGGAGGGAAAGAGGGATAACATTAAGGCTAATTTGTAGGTGTCCAGATCCTCAACTGAAACTGTATCCCTTTGTAGAGTTAATACTTGAAAATGGTTTATGAATTACAAGCGAGGCCCAGTTACGTTTTGTGCTGTAGTTAAAACTTAACTTATTTAACTTAACTTTCCTAGAAGTTGGTCTTTGGGCAAGAATATAAACTGCTATGTAATAAACTAATTTAAAGCATTTTCACGCCCGACCATTCAGACCAAATTAATGTGATGGGTTTCAGTAATATATTCAAGTATAAAGACGACAATAAACCAGCTGATGATCCTGATAGAAGGAGAACCACCCTGACCATCAGTGGAAAACTTACTCAACACGATTAGCTAATCAATAACTGCCGGCTAAGCTAAGCTAAAAACATAGTGGATAAACACAGGCACCTACCTTTTAAAGTGCGTCCGACGACAACCTTAAATACAGTTTTGTACCCCGAAGGCAAGCTGACACGATAAAGAGCAGGTTTATACCAAAATTAACGAGCACCTGCCACGCATTTTTACATATTTTATGACCGAGCTCTGGCTTCCTCAATATTGTCACCATAACGTAGGAGTTCGACGGACAGATCAAACAGCCAATGAGAAGCTTTCTATCCAACGGACACGCCCACAATGGCAGGTGCTTCGCACACACTGTTATAACTGAACTGTTAGCAGCAGCAGTTTATTTTTTTATTTGCCTGAATTTAAAGCTCACAAGTCTGTCGTAAATTAATTTTAAACAAATGCGTCTCTGTGTTTGTTATTATATACGGCTGGCACTACTTTTAGCCCACACCTGGCAGTTTAAGGTGAAAAAGTTCAGCTCAGATCAGAGACAGATAACATTAATATTCATCATGTTGGCTTTTCAGAAACTCTGTTGTTCAAGTGATGTTTTTAAAAACATGGAGACTGGGGTACATGTATATAAATCTAACTAATCTATCGAATTTCCCTTTAAAACGTAGGGTACAGTGTAGAAAGAGTAGAACGTTTCAGCTATAGGCGAATGTTTACTAGCCAGCAGCAGACCGGAAGTGGAAGTGTGTTGGACTTTTCTTCCCAACTGTGACTTGGCGGACCCCCGGTGTATAACCCCCCGCCCCCCAACACACACCCCCACCAACACTACCACACCCCCATTAGAGAGACTCTCTCTCTCTCTCTTTGTGTGTCTCTCTCTCTCTCTCTCTCTCTCTCTCTCTCTCTCTCTCTCTCTCTCTCTCTCTCTCTCTCTCTCTCTCTCTGTGTCAGAGAGAATTTGACAGCACTGATGCTCAGCTAAGTCTGCTAGAAGGTAGGAGCTGTTGGTTCATTCGTGTGCGTGTGTGTGTGTGTGTGTGTGTGTGTGTGTGTGTGTGGCTATGCGGCAGAACCCAGCCCATAGGGTAATGCCGCACTGTGGATAACAGCAACGATCCTGATCAGATTGGATTTAAACACTGTGCATTCCAGTAATCATTGCGTGAGAGAGGTGCAGTCTGTGAAGAAAGACTGTTGATTGTGTGTGTGTGTGTGTGTGTGTGAGAGAGAGAGAGAGAGAGAGTTGACTGTTATATTATATTTCATTACTCATATATTACTAGTAGTGATCCACTATATCCAAAAGTTTCTTCTCAAGTCAAGGGTAATAATAGTTTGCTTCCCTTCAGCCTCTAGGCTTCTGAAAAGGCTTTTCAACTTGCTATGAATATGAAGGATACATATAGGCTATGAATATATATATATATATATATATATATATATATATATATATATATACACATACCGACTTATTCCAAAAAAAATTTATGTCATGGAAAAGTTTATTAATTTCCATAATTCCATTCAAAAAGTTAAAGTTTAATAGATTATAGATTAAAGAGAAATTATAGACAAATTGTGCTTCCAGGTCATAAAAACCACAAAAACAGGACAGAACAGAACAAGCCCAGATTTCCTTGATGCTTGCTGTCAACTCTTCTTTGTTGTTGGCTCTGGTGGCTCTCATTTTCCTTTTGAGAATACCCCATAAATTCTCAATGGGGTTTAGGTCCAGCGAATTGGCTGGCCAGTCAAGCACT
The DNA here is from genome assembly GCA_036984385.1 of Crenuchus spilurus. NCBI lineage: Eukaryota > Metazoa > Chordata > Actinopteri > Characiformes > Crenuchidae > Crenuchus > Crenuchus spilurus. The sequence continues at coordinate 23,777 of BRDA01057778.1, forward strand.
GTGATGGCATGGTCATGGGCCGGGTCCTGCTGGAAGATGAAATCTGCATCTCCATACAGATCCTCAGCATAAGGAATCATGAAGTTCTCTAAAACATTCTTGTAGACTGTTGCGGTGACCTTGGATTTAAGAAAGCAGAGTTTACCAAAACCTGCTACAGACATTGCATCACAAAAAATATTTCACACTGGACCTCAAGCAATTTGGGTTCTGTTCCTCGCTCGTCTTCCTCCAAACCCTTGGATATTGATTCCCAAATGAAAGGCACACTTTACTTTAATCGGGAAAGAGGACCTTGGACCACTGGCCAACAGTCCAGCCCTTCTTCTTCTTGGCCCAGTTGAGATGCTTCCTATGTTGGCTCAGGTTCAGCAGTGGCTTGACCCAAGGAACCCGACAGTTGTAGCCCATCTCCTGGATGCGTCTGAATGTGGTGGTTTTTAAAGCTGTGACTCCTGCCTCATTCCACTCTCTCTGGATCTCTGCCAGATTCTTGAATCTTCCCTTTTTGATAATCCGCTGAAGCCCACGATCATCTCTTTTGCTGGTGCATCTTCTCCTGCCACATTTTATCCTTCCACTAGACTTTCCATTGATATGTTTGTTATGTCTGCAGTCTTCCCCATATTGAACGGAACTGAGACAATTGAACCAAACTGAAGCAATTGACACCTGGGGGAAACCAGTGCAGGTATTTTGACTTTAGTAGATGATTAGTGTGTCAAACATTCATGCCCTGCAAAATTTGGGCTGATTTCTCCAAAGTATTCAAATTTTTTTAAAATCCTGTTTTCATGGGTTTTATGAGCTGGAAGCCCAAATAAACATAAAAATTAATAAATGACTACCGGTACTTGAAATCATTTAAATTGTGGGCCCTGAATCTATAATTTATGAAGGTTTAACTTTTTGAATGGAATTATGGAAATTAATTAACTTTTCCATGATATTCAAATTTTTTGGAATGGTTCTGTGTATACACACACATATATAATATATAAGTATATAATACACTGCCGATTTTGCAAGTTATCCCACCCACAAAGAATGGAGAGATCTGTCATTTTTATTGTACACTTTAATTTTGTCATTTTTATTGTACACTGAGAGACAGGATCTAAAAAAAATCCAGAAAATCACATTGTATGATTTTTCAATCATTAATTTGTATTTTATTGCCTGAAATAAGTATTTGATCACCTACCAACCAGCAAAAAAGTTGGCTCTCAGAAACTAGTTATTCTTTCTTTAAGAAGCCCTCCTATATACGTATATTATATATAGAAAGTGAACACTCAGTTCTTATAGTCAGTGTGTTGGATGCTGTAGACATGTAAATATGTATTCCTGAGCAACTTAAGGGCCAAAAATGACCACGCTGACAACTGGGTCAGAGCATCTTTGAAGAGACCAAGCTTGTGTGCTACTCCCAATCAGTAGTGGTTGATGCATATTGTCAGATGCCAAATCCCCCAGATCTCAATCTGAGCATCTGTGCGATGTGCAGGAACTGCACAGACATCTTCAGAGGTCTTGTAAAGTGCATATGACTTGGTGGATCGATGTGTTACTTGTGTGTTTAAGATGGTAGTAACTTTAGGTTCCTGCAAATGGCATTTCACAAGGATGACTGGGCTATAAATACCTGCGGGTTATGTGATGGGATTCTCAGATTGAGAATAGGTGATGCAGTGTAGTGAATGTCTTGTTTGATGTCTGGAAAATGAATCACAAAGCAGTTAATGATGGATAAAAATGAATGATTGCATTTGTGTGTGCCATAGTGAGAAGGAAGTAGCTGAATTTGCAGGTGTATTGAGATATGCAGTCATACAGGTCTACCTGTAGTGGCAAAAATCCCAGTCTACAGCACATTTCCATCAGAATTGTGGCAGAAAAATAAAACTGATGGACATGCATTGCTGGTGGGTTTCACAGCTTGTGAATGAAAATTGCACAGGCTTTTGCCAAAATTTTGCCCTATAGATTCATGTCATGAGAATTCACTGCTCACAACAATATGGTTCTTTGAGAACTTTGGCAACTGAGAAACATGCTGTCTCCAAGATCTGTCAGCTGTGTCTTTTTACATACAGCTCCTCTGCTGTGCTTTGCCAGTGCTGTTAACACTTATTCTAAATATGGAACTACACATTAGCACATTAAAGACAGTTCAGTTGATAAATTAAGCTAACAGAATGGTAAGACTCTCACATGTAAGTTATCAGATATGAGTAATTATTTTTCTTTGAGGAAAATGTGTGTTTGCAATATTTCAGCTTTGTAAAATTGCAGACATGGTTGTTTAACCACTGAAGATCTTAAATATTGTTGTTACTTTTTACTTGCAGTTATTTTTCCCCATTAAGTCTATTCATTGAAACATGAAAGATGTTTTCCTGCTCCATGGCATACATCCAAGAACTCTTTGGTCCAAAATAAGCAGTGACAGGCCTTCCTTTTAAAACTCACTTCTATTCCAGCTCTGTCGGGACATGGAGTCTCTGCCATGAATAACACCACATGGGAGATACTGACATTTCACAGCAAGTTCCTAGAATACAATTGTGTATTCAGAAAATAAATATAATATGGCTGTCTTATCAAAATCTTGTAACTTTTTCCATGTTTGAACATTTTTGAAGTGTCAGCTGCCTTTTACATCACATGAATATTTTATATGTATAATGAGCCAACAAAAGTTGCCCAAAATGACTTAGAATAAAATCTTGTCATATATCTCCATTAAAGCTTCTGAGATATAGTGCTTTTTTATGACAGCCCAGATGTATAGGTTGATCAATTTCAGTTTTGATTTCATTTTAGATTTTGCATTTTTGTACCAAATGTGGTATCTTACAACTGTTGTTTGGTGGAGGAATAGCAATCATTCATGTGTTTATGTTTAATGTTGAGTACCATTTACATTCCAGGTGAGCCACGTGTAAGACTTCTAAAATTCCTGGATTGAGTAATTTTAGTCTTTCCCAGTGTTGGCACTATTGTGGTACCGGGTACCACAATAACGCATAAGAAAAATGAATTCAGTGTAGTCCTGAAACATATCTATGTAATTTAAGAATGATATATGCTAAGTGCCTCAAAAAAAACAAACAAACATGGATCTATCTGTACATTGGCATGCAAAAGTTGTTTGGTCAAATTTTGTTTCAGTAAAAGTTCAGTGTGTGAAAGATCTGATTTCCTGATTTTGTAAAAACAAAGATTTCTTTCAAGTCTTTTAAAGTAAGATTACTTTTCATTTCCATCTTTTACAGTTTTCTTTTTAAATAACAAACAAGAAAGGGCCCAAACCAAAATTTTGAGCAGCCTGCGGCATCAGTGCTTAATAACACCAACTTTGGCAAGTATCACAGTTTATTATTAGTATTTTTGCCCATTGTTCCTTGCAAAAGGTTTCTTGTTCTTGTGAGATTCTTCACCCTTTTTCAGTCTTTTAAGTATGGCTCTTTTGAGGCCTTTCCACAGAGGTTCAATAATGTTTAGGTCAGGGGGCTTATGAGAAACATGGCTAAACCTTCAGCTTGCTTCATGTTGTCCACGTGTTTAGGCTCATTATGTTTTGTAGCAGCCATCCTCTTTTCATCTTCAGCTTTTTTTCCAACTTTGATGTTTGCTTACAGAATGTGCTGGTATATACTGTCTGCAGCACAACCCCAAGTACAAACCGGATTCCAAAAAAGTTGGGACACTAAACAAATTGTGAATAAAAACTGAATACAATGATGTGGAGATGCCAACATCTAATATTTTA
>BRDA01057780.1:0-10473 GCA_036984385.1 Crenuchus spilurus
TATTCAGAGTGACGTTCAGCTCAGCCAATCACAGTTCAGCATCCTGTTTATTTACGCACGCTTATGCGTTTGCAGAGTAGTTATTGTATTAGACTGGCCGCATGGTCCAAGCATTGAAGTCTATATATAGTTCTGGTGGTGGAGTTAGGCAGTCTGCAGCATTGTAATATTGACTGAAGTACCAACTAGAGTTAAAGTGAAGTCTACCTTGTCGTGTGCCTTTATTCCCACACCTCCACGCAGCAAAAGAGCGATCTTCTGCCAGCCAGAGAAGCAGCTCCTAAACGGCTAGGTAAGCAGACTCCATATCAGCACGAGGCTAAAGCTACGCGGCTAGTGGTACAGTTCAGCCGATAATAAAAGTTTAAAACACGACAATATGAAACCTCTGATATTTAATTTACGTCTAGCTGACATGACATAGGCAGAAGAAACATCCAATATCTTAACAGCTTAACATGGACTGTGGGCCAACTTTAAAAATGCATTGAATATAGCGTTTGGACGGAAAAGTCTGCAGAGAACCAAAACTTTATTATTTTTTGCCAACCTCTTTTGGCCAGCAGGGGGCCCCCTGATGTCTGGGGCCCCAAGCAATTGCGTGGTTTGCGTGTTGGTTAAGTCCGCCCCTGCTCATAATATACTGAAATGACTGTGTATTATGACCACTATAACTATGCATCTGCTTCTTAGGTCAAGACATAACAATGTGGTGATTCCTCACACTTTCCTTATTGCTCTTGTGCTCATTATAAAGGTTAATATGTGGTGTGTCGATTTCTCTGTACCACTCGTTGGAGTCATTTTTCCCATCTGACAGCAGTGACCTGTTGGCTTATTCTATTGGGGGAATAGACTATTCTCTGTAATAGCTCTAGAACATCCTTAGTGGATTCCGAGATGCTACCAACCTTCAGCTGGTACCCTATTATCATGCCATTTCGTACTTTCACCATGATGATCATTTTGCACTCTGCTACAGCTGACTGGTGTGCTCACTTAACATAATCCCTGTCATGTGACATCCTGGGCCAAGTTCGTTAATAATATTCTGATATAACTGTGTATCAACACTGCCTTTAAAAAGGAAGGTAGAGTCATATTTAAAATGGTGTAAAAAAACGTTTTTTTGCTTTGCTAGCATAGACCAGTGGTGCCCAATCGTGGTCCTGGAGACCCAACCTTAACCTAACACATCTCATCTAGGTAATGAAGACTTTAAATGTCCGCTGATGATCAGAGTCAAGTGTGTTGGATGTGAACACTCTAGGATGGTAGATCTCCAAGACCAGTTTGGACACCATTGCTATAGAAGAACATGTTTGGTTCCTTCAAGACCCTTTCAAATACGTGGCTGCACTTTCTTACAAAGTATTGTCTATAGAAAGGTTATTTAAGGAGCTGTAAGTAGTGTTTGAGTTTAAGTGTAATTGAGTTTTTTTTACCAGCCATCCTTTGAAAGGTTGTTTAAGGAACCAGAAGTGGTTCTTCTGTGGCCTCGCTGCAAAGAACCCCTTTATAGCATCTATATTTTTTAAGAATGGAGTAGGTACGTCCTTTTGTTGGTAAAAATTCTTCTTATAGGCAATTCAGTGAAGTGCCAAAAACCCACCCAGAATGCAGAAACATTTCCACTCTCCTTCTAAGGCCTAACCAGAGCAAAAGCCCAGAAAAAGACTCTCTTTTTCTTTTTTACAGCCTGTTGCAGTCACTGTTTTATGAGACATTGTTAAAAAATGTGGGCACACAGAGAATTTATATAGCAATCCCACTTTATTTGTTATCCTTTCTTTCGACAATATTTGGACGAATCAGGTCCCGATTCGGAGCTCTGTTAAAACAACAGAGATTAAGTGCACTTGGGTAATCTCTTCGCTTCTTGAAGGGGGAGAACACTCTGCCCATGTAAACTTGTGGAGTGGGGCGGAAGGGGAGGCTGTTGGCTGAATGACGGGGTATTGTAATGTGAGCTGTGTTGGGGGAATAGTGCAGAGAAGCCTTCACGGGTCCTGTTCTACAATCTCTTTATCTGCTCTAATCCACAGCCATGATTTGCTGGAGAACAGCAAATGGATAGTGACAGAGTGAGGAAATGAGCGACAGAATGTGTAAGAGTAAAGAACATCCGGAAACATGGCACAGGAAGAACTCTGTACTCTGTACCTGACAGGAGATACCGTGATTCTGCTTTAGTGTTTATTCTCTCTCTCTCTCTCTCTCTCTCTCTCTCTCTCTCTCTCTCTCTCTCTCTCTCTCTCCCTTTCCATTGGCTTTCTTTTCCCATATTGTTTCTATCCATGTCACTTTTCATAACCCTCTTTTCTCTTTATTTCTTTATCTGTTTACTCTGGTATGTTGTTTGGTCAGTTGAAATTAAGATTACTACACAGCTGAACAACTCAATAGATGCCAATATTCTTGATTATTGATGCTTCGCCCACAGAGTTATGCAGACTATACACTGATTTGTACCAATTTCATGGGTAACAAATATGGATAGACCAATTACTTGGTCTGCCAAATAATCATGTTGATTATTGCTGTTCTTAGATCATTTACATTATTTTTTATTTTTCATTTATGGCCTTGAGTGGCTCAGTGGACTAAAGCGCTGACACTATGATTAGAGGGTCGTCAGCTTGACTCCCTGTCATGATGCTCAACAGCAGGGACCCGAGAGAGACTGTGTTCTCTCTGGGTGGGTAGATGGTGCTCTCTCCCCATCACTACTAACATGTAGCCAATCCATAAAAGCTGGGGATCCTGCGCTTTCCTCCAATAGCGTTGGTTGCCCATTGATAATGTATAGGCAGCAGTTGGAAAAGAAGTGGTGACTGACTTCACATGCATCAGAGGAGGCCTATGCTAGTCTTCATACTCCTAGAGTCAGAGACATCACAAGTGATTGGGAGAGTCCTAGCAGATGGGTGAGTCAATTACCACTAGATTTGGGGGAAATTGGATCAAAAATAGCACATTTACAGGCACATCTGCAGGCAGCCTTATCAGTATGGCTACTCTAGAACAATGCTAGAGCTCCCCTTATTGTCACTTTCACCTCTCTATGGGCAGATGACTGATAAATCTATCATTTCATCTCAAGTCAACAATTGTATTTATTTTTATATTTAAACAGATGCAAAAAACCTCACACCACAATACTGGCAATATATATTGGCATCAACTGCTAAGGTCTCTAAATACTGGCATTGCCATTGGCAATTGAAAAACATATTAGTTGATCATTAGTAATACATTTTCATTTTTCAAGCTATATGCTATCTATTCACTAGTAACAAACAGTTGTTTGCTGAACACTATGACAGCAATAAGCCATTCAAAACAAGATATCATAGCTCCTACCATTGTACCAGCTACCACTGTAGTTTTTGTACCCCTCCCCTTATGTTTGTTAGGCTATATTTCGTTGCTTATCATGTTGTTTTGCTGCAGTAATGTGTTTGTGTGCTGTGATTAGCCTAGGCAAGCATGATGTTAGCGTAGTGAATCTACCATCAGCAGGTTTTGTATGCTGGCTGAGTCCTTGGGCACTTGATGGCCATTTTTGCAGCACCCTCAGACATTTATTCCAGCCATACAAGACCAGGTTCCTATACAGTATACTAAAAAAAGCCATCATACTATCATGCATTCACATATCTTCACAGCAGAGGGAAGAATGCAGAGCTTTTCCAGTAGAAGCCTTTACCAACAAGTTGATTGTTTTTTCCATACGGAGTGGAGAACTTTTTTACTGTCATTTGAAGTGTGTTTGCCTTGACTACATTATTCAGCGTCAGCCTTTTTACACATAAAGATCATTAAGTCCAAGTATCGGTCCACTATGACTGATGATCATTTGGAGGTTTGCTTGAGACTGGCTATCAGCAACTACTGTCCAGACTATGCATCCCTGACTGATTCCATTCAGTGCAATTCATCAGAGTAAAGTAGGCTAATGACAAAACATGTACACAGTTGTGTTGTGTAATATGGGATCATGTAGTTATTCAAAGTACACCAGCATACATTGTACACATAAATTATCAATATATTTATAAATAAATAGATGTCTTGCATTTTTATATTAGGTAGATCATTTTGACTTAGTCATTAGATAAGTAGCTCGCAGGCTGAAAAAGTGTGTGCACCCCTGGTGTAGTGCATAACACTCCTGTCTATCATACGTCAATCTATATTCCATGCCCAGGCAAGCCACACCAACCTCTAATTCATAGTGAATGAATGTTACACTTATATAGTGTTTTTCTAATACCCACGTATGTTTTACAATCAACACAATGATTTTAGACAATTAATACTCAACCACACACCGGCGAGAAGCAGCAGCCAATTGCACAAAGCCTAAAGAGAAATTACTATTCACTTAGAGGGTGCAGGGGGGGGGGGATCACCCAGGACAGAGTGCCAAACCATATCTGGGCACATTCATTCACACACACAAGGGTCATATAGAGTAGTCAGTTCATCTGATTTTGAAGTTTTTGGACTGTGGAAGGAAACCCACGCAGACACAGGGAGAACATGGAAACTCCACCCAGAAGGGACTTGAACCCAAGACCTCAGCATTGAGATGCTAATCACCAAGCCACTGTGCTGCCACAAGTAATTTCATTACAAGAAATGACTATAAATACATCATTAATGTTTATTATTTAATAGAGTTTACAGTTTTTTTTTTTACTGTAACTTCTCCTTGTTTCCAAAATGCTTTGTTGAATTATTTAAAAGCAACTGATTAATTTTGGTGTCAACATTGATACATTGATACACTGTATCATTTATTATGGAATTATAATTATTAAAATGAGTCCAACTGCTACAACATATCAGTCAATATATTCAAAATATTATCTGTCTGAATCAGCATCAGTGATACTGTTCAGGCCATAAAGCTTTATGAACAGTGTGTGTTTGTGTGTTTTAGGCAGAAGGAAAAGTGGGAGGGAGAGCAGAAGAATGGAACATTTGACCCTTATACTCTGTGCAGTTGAGGAAACAGCGCTGACCTTGAGAGGGGTCAGAAATCTCCTGTTCTCCACTGTCCACTTACAATCACACTCTCTGTTTCTCTCCCACAGTCTGTAGCTCGAGCCTTTTTGTTTTTCTCTAGCTGTCCTCTCTAGCTGTCCCAACTTCTCTACATAAACAACACTGCTCAAACGTTTAGAACCCTGTGTCATATAACCTGTTCATTTTATTTAATAAAAACTTAAACAATGTAGCTTAAAATTGTGTAAAATAAACAGCAAACGGTGTCATGAAATGTATTAAAAACGTTGACTTTTGTATCTTGAATTTAAAAAAAAGTTATGGGAAAACATCTTAATATTAATATTTAAGTCTTAATATTAAATATATTAGAATATTCTATTGAGAATCTTTTTGTCAGAGCAAGGTTTGTAAACCTTTATGGTGTAGTAAAGGGATCCACCGCAATGACCTATTCTGCATATTTTGAGAAGAATTACATTTTCCCACTATATAGTTTATATTTAGAGTTTGCTGCACATATAAAAAGTCAGTTGTAGCAGAGTTCAAATCAATCACCACAGCCAAAGGTGATTTGACTGATGTCCAAAATGGTATAATAGGATATAGGGCAAAGAGTGATAGCATCTTTGAAACAGTTAACTTTGTGTTAAATTCTAGAGCTGCTGTAGTGAAGGTGTACTGAGAATGGACTTATTGTACATTAAGTGCCCAACAGCATAACGGTGGTGCCCATTCTTCTTGCAGGATAGTGACCAGGTCACTACGTGATGCTGGTGGAGGAAACCGTTTCCTGACTCGCTCCTCCAAAACACCCCAAAGTGGCTCAATAATATTTAGACATAAAGACTTGCTGTCTTGGTCACAGATGCGCCAGCAAGACGTGCAGCAACAATTTGTCCTCTTTTGAACTCTGGTATGTCACCATAATGTTGTGTGCATTGTAATATACTATATAACTGTGCTCTTACCTGCTAACTGAACCTTCACACTCTGCTCTTACTGGTGCAATGTGACATTAATGAAGATTGGCCACCAGACTGGTCCAATTTAGCCATGAAACCTCCCACACTAAAATGACAGCTGTTTCACTTTCATTGTCTGTATATACTGTATATATATATATATATAGTTATGGCCACTTACCTAATAGTGGGAATCTGTTCCTGCAATGAAAGACTCACATGGCTTCCTGTTTATCACCTGAGTAAAGTCAGAGGTCATGTAAAAAAACAAGAGATATGTGTTTAGGAGTGAAACAGGTGTAGACATCCTAGTGAGCTGAAGTTGTCTGTTGATTCTCCTAAACACTTCATTTAGTAATGCTGCTCAATTAGACCAAACAGAAGACAAAGCAGGAACTCAGTGTTAAACTCTATTAAGTGGAACCAGAAAGATTAAAAAACAAATGAAACACACACACACATACACCTCATCAATCAATCATTCAAAGTATATTTATATAGCGCTTTTTACAATGTATGTTGTCACAAAGCAGCTTTACATAATTGGCATAAGACAATTTGAATCAAAATGCAAAAACCCAATGTGAGTAAGCCAAAGGCGACAGTGGCAAGGAAAAACTCCCTCAAGGCTGGAGGAAGAAACCTTGGGAGGAACCAAGACTAACAAAGGGATCCATCCTTCTCTGATCAAACTACTGAAAGAGATTTACATCATCAGTTAAGTCTGACATTGTGCTGTAGTGTAAAACAGTAATGATAATAGTCATGATTGGGTCCAAATGTATTCAAAATAATTGTGAATAGCCTGAAAGCTTTAGTCTGATCATTGCTAGTAGGAGAAGGAAGGAAACCAGAAAGAACACAAACATACACAATGACATCCGTCCATACTGTCATCCTCAAACCTCAGACCTGTTGGCACAGCATCGCAGAGCGTCATGTGAGATTTCTGTCATTCCCCATGTTCATGATTTCCTGAAATGAAAATCACACTGGAAAGAAGAGGTTAATTGTAAAAAGCTAAACTGAACAGGTGGGTTTTGAGTCTTGATTTAAAAGTAAAGATTGTGCCTGCATCCCGAACACTAAATGGAAGATTATTCCACAGTCGCAGGGCTATGTAGGAGAAGGCTTTTCCTCCCGCTGAAATCTTATGAATTCTGGGAAAGAGTAAGAGACCGGCACCATGAGATCTGAGTAATCTTGGTGGTTCATAGTGCGTGATGAGGTCTTGCAGGTATTCAGGGGCGAGACCATGCAGGGTTTTATATGTTAATAAAATTATTTTTGTAATCAATACGGTGTTTAACTGGAAGCCAGTGGAGGGCTGATAAGACTGGACTGATATGATCAAATTTTCTGGTTTTAGTGAGGACTCCTACTGCAACATTTTGATTTAACTGGAGTTTATTCAGGTTTCTGCTGGAGCATCCTGACAGTTGTGCATTACAATAATCTAATCTTGATGTAATAAAAGCATGAACTCATTTTTCTGTGTCAGGCAGAGATAAGGCATTTCTTAACCTGGAGATGTTATGAAGATGTAGGAAAGCTGTTTCTGTAATGTTACTTATATGCTGATGAAATGATAAGTCTGTCAAATACGACACCCAGATTTTTAGCTGATGAGCTGAGATGAGCAGGGGAGTCAACAAAATTAAGCATCAAGTCCGATACCTTATTTAAAGCCGATTTTGGACCTAGGAGGAGGACCTCTGTTTTGTCATCTCATATGTTGACGCACACATACACACACGCACACACACACACACACACACACCTAATATGTGCACACATACACACACACACACACACACACCTCATATGTGCACGCACACACACACACACACCTCATATGTGCATGCACACACACACTCACACACCTCACATGTGCATATATACACACACACACACACACATCAGAACTCTGGCAGACCGGCTGGGTCAATCTCACTCTTTCCATGTTACTGATATTGACCCCCCCCCCCAGATACACATGGACACACACACACACATAATCTCGTTCCTTTCTTACTTCTATCTCTCATCTCTAGCTCTTTCTCTCTTATTTTGTAACTCTTTCTCTCACTTTCTCTGTCTCTCCATCTTTCTTAATCTCTCTCACTGTTATTCTATCTTTCTCCTTCTTTAATATCTCTTTATACTTCTCTCACTTTTACTTTGTCTCTCTCTCTCTCCCAGTTACTTTGTCTCTCTTCTTTGTATATATTTCTGTAGCTCTCTTTCTCATTTTCTCACTCTCCCCTTTAACTTTGTTTCTCTCCCTCTTTATATATCTCTCTTACTTTATCTCTCTCTGTTTCTCTATTTCTCTTTTTCTTGCACTCTGTCTAAGCAGGTCATGTAGTGAGGAGATAGAGAGTAAAACTGGAGGATGGATGGAACAGGAGACTTTTCTCTTTTCTCCTCATGCTTTCTTTTTTTAGGGAAAAGAAAAGCCAGAGTGTTCTGAGGCTGGATGCCATCTGTCACTGGTTTTGATGCATGAGGTCAGTGCGTAGGAGAGGAAGACCATTACAATAACACGGACACACGACCAGACGGCCGTGAGTCACACGTGAGTGGAGCGATTGAAAAACAAGAGGTAGAAAAGAGTGAAAGAACACAGAGAGAGAGAAGAAGAGAGAGTTTAAATAGAGGAAATCCTTCTTTTGAGAGGAGAAATGGACTGTCCAGGGGTGTGGTGTTGCCTTACAAAAGGCTGAGAGAGTGAAGGGGCTTTTCCACAGCGGTTCTGCTGCTGTGCTGGAGGTTCTATTGTTTTAAACTGAAAACCCACCTGCTCACTACAATACACACCATCACTTACAGGAACTTCATTAACCTTCTCTCTCTCTCTCTCTCTGTCTCTCTCTCTCTCTCTCTGTCTCTCTCTCTCTCTCTCTCTCTCTCTCTCTCTCTCTGTCTCTCTCTCTCTCTCACTCACTCACTCACTCACTATCTATCTCTCTCTCTCCCTCTCTCTCAGTCTCTTTCTCTCTCTCTCTCTCTCTGTCCCTCTATCTCTCCCTTTTCTCTTTTTCTATTCTCCCCCCACACACACACACAAACACACACACACACACACACACACACACAAGCTCTATCAGTCTCTATCTCTCTCCCTTTTCTCTTGTTCTCTCTCTCCTCTTTTTTTCTCAGTCTCTTTCTCTATCTTATCTTCTCTCTCTTTCACTTGCTCTCTCAGTCTCTCTATTTTTCTCTCTCTGTCTCTTGCTCTCTCTCTCCCTCCCCCCGCCTTCTCTCTTTTTCTCTCTATTCCCCTTTTTCTCTGTCTCTTTCTCTCTCACTAGCTCTCTCTCTCTCTTCCCCTGTCCCTCTCTTTCTCCCCCTTTTCTCTCTCTGTCTCTCTCTCTCCTCCCACTTGTTTGTGACACCAGCTGACTTTGGTCTGTTGACCTTTCACTCTTCACCTTGCTAGCTGATCACTGACACACAAACATGACCTGAGATGACGCCTCAAAAACTATGAAGATCTTTTCTCAGAAACTCATCCACAGTCCTCTCTCACACACAAACACTGAGCTTCACTCACTGTCTCACGTGTTGTTATTAGTGAAGTTCAGCTATGATCGCCGTTGAGCGTGACAGTAATCATTACCTAATCAATACTCCGACTGACAGCAAGCATGAACACTAAAACAAACAGAAACAGTAACAACAGAGTGTTGCTACAGACTGTCATTTACTGTACTCAGCTCAGTAATAATAATGTTAGAGTGTACACATCAACATTAAAACAGCACAGGCTTAAAATACGTCACTTTACGTTTACATATGAACCTTTTTCAATTAGATTATGAACAAAAATGAACTTTATTATGCTATTCAGATATTTGGCGATGCAGTAATATTTAAATAACAGGGATAACTCTAGACTGGTAACAGTAGTTACCACCTTATACCAAACAAGAATAAAACAGTGTGTACAGGCAGGACAGAAAACACTTAAGGGAAATGATCACTCTTAGCTTTGTAAATAAATAATTAGTACATTCATCTCTGCATGGAGAACAGACACTGATCCATGTTGCTGCACAGAACTGCACTGCACTGATGAGCATAAATGTCAGCGCATTAGCAGTGACAGACAGACAGAGATCAGAAAGTCAAACCTCAGCAGGAGGGCCAGACAGGACCACGATTTGGCTATTTTGTTGTTTTACCCTCCAGATGCAGTCAGTGGAAAGATTAAGAGATTTAGCCAGAGTTAAGCTCTCAGCAACATAAACCAGTAAATAAACAAATAAACAATTAATAAGCATGTGTGTTGCAAACGCTTGGCCAGTAGGGACTGTCTGGACCAGGATCAGAAAATATGAGTTGTTTTAGTAAAGAAATGGACTCCAATGTGGAACAAGACGATGCTCAATGTGAAAATTGCATTACATTACATTGCATTTAGCGGACGCTTTTATCCAAAGCGACTTACAATAGTGGGAAAGTACAGATGCGAAAAAAATAATACTAGAGT
>BRDA01057781.1:0-36293 GCA_036984385.1 Crenuchus spilurus
GCCACAATACTTTTCTACCATCAATCAAAAAAAAAAACACCTCCCCCCCCGACCCAAAATTTTGGTGATAAAGGATGATCACCAATTTTTTTTTTTTACTTGGTCTAATAAGCAAGAACCTGATGTTTTACTACACTGACAATAGTCAGTAGTCTTCTACCAAAATGACTTGAATTTTTTGTTCACCTGATGCTGCCTCAGTTTTTGAATTTGACCAAAAACATCAAATCAAAATCATATATTTCTTTTATCATTTCATTTTCAATCTTGCAGTGAAATTGTATTATATTGTGGTATAGAAACAAAAATAAATATCATATCGTAAATATTGTGCATCGTTACACTCCTGCTGTATGCACTATGAATCTAATACTTCAGTGGCAGACGTGTACCAATATTTATCGTGGCTGTGATGAGACGGAAATGTGATCTAGTGTTGCACAGATTGCCTGCCTGGATTCACTTTTCAAACCCCCTGCAAGACGTAGTGTGGCTTATCTACACCGCCCCCCTCCCCCACCCCATCCTCATTAGACAGCTCATCAGCGATCTATTTCTTCATGTATTATTCATGTGGGGCCATGTATCTGTTCATTCTGAACACTGCACAAAGTTTGTTCTTAAGCTTTCACTGCACAGACAGGGAGTAACACTAGCTTATTGTTGGCTCCAAAGTCTAATACATTGACAGGACTTAGTAAATAAAATAGTCGATCTCATTAAAAACAAGCAAGGTTGAGTCTCAAACGTTCGATACATTTGCAATCAACTATTCACATACGACCTGGGTGCTTAATGATTTACCTTGAGTTCATCTGACCCACAAGGTTACCCCATTAACAACCACACCTTTAATCACTTTGCTTCTCTTTGTACTGTGTAGACTGACCAGTGATGGGCTGAGTGGATCTATATGGAGAAACAGAAAACCTTACACTTTTAAAAATAAGATGCAAAATAATTGATGCAATAACAGAATAACTATGTATATGTAAGGCATGTTTCTAAAGGTTAATGGTCCGTTCTTTAAATGTCTAATCTCTGTCTGACAACAGATGATAATACCCCCTGTATGTAGTAAAGGAACAGAAAGAAATCTATTAAAACTGCTGAGTCCACCGATTTTCTGTTGAGCTTAAAACATTTTCTGTGATTTTCCAACATATGCTACAGATATGCAAAATTAGCTTGAAAAAAACCCTACTGTATTCCTTTAGCAATGATTCATTTACAGTACAGATATATTTAGATATATCTCAGATGCAATTGATCAGCCAAGACATGTTTGGGCAAATTTAGCCTCTTTAGCTTAGAACATAAGCTGCAAGTCTTACTCTGCTGCCAAACTGTAGCAACTCAGTAGTCACCAAAATAGCCCAGTCTTTTCCATCAAATATCAAGTCATACTTAACTAGGACTGTCATGACACCAGAATTTTGACTTAGAAATTGATACTATGGTACCACAATACTCAGTAACAAATCATTACTCTGACTACATATTAAAAACACTCACCATTATCTTTAATGACAAATGTTTAAATGCTTAACATTTAACTAACATATATGTATTATATAATATTTATGTAATATTGATAATCCACACAGAACTTTTCAGTTGTAAACAAAATACATGCTTACATTTTTGTATTACAGCAACTTTTTGTATTAAAAAGTATTGAAAGTTAGACTATAGAATTGATTGCCAAATTAGAAAATTGAAACGTTTTGATAGTTTGGATTCTTGGTGCAACTCTACTCTCCACCTGCTCAAACCACATCTAGAATCAAATTAAGATCTCACAGACAAGTCTAGGTGCTTTAAGACACAACATCACTATAAACATGAATAAAACCTCACCCCTGTAGGCAACCACTTAAGATAGCAGCAGGACTGGTATGAGATTGATCTTTAATCAGATTTCTCCATATTTCTGATATACACTAAAATTGAAGCAGATGTCTAAGATGCAGAGTGCAGAATTCATATGTTATTTTTAGAGCTAAACTTTCCACTGTGCTGTAAATTATACTGACTAGCCTGTGAGACCATAATTAAGATCTGGATGTGGTTTGGGTGAATTTGAGAAATGTTTTGGTTGTGTATTTTAAATGAAATATCTGGGTCAAGTAACTTTTGAGTGTTTGTTAGCAAAGTCTCACAACTTCAGTTCTAAACTTACACAGATCAACTCAGTTCTTTTTTCACAGATGTTTTTCAGCTACATCTTGAGAATTTTTTAAATTATATAAAACATTTTTGAGTCTTATATTTCTTTATAGAGCCAATCACTGAGAGATTCTTTAGGGAACAAAATATGTTTTTCCCCCTATGGCATACACTACATGTCAAACATAAAGAATGTCACACAAGGAAGCTGCCATCTTTTGAATGTAAAATATAAACATATTCTGGTTTGTTTAACACTGTTTTGTTTACTAAATAATTACATATGAATTTACTCATAGTTTGAATGACTTTAGTATTAATCTACAATACAGAACATTTTTAAATAATGACAAACCACTTAATGTCCATAATTTGTGTCCAAACCTTTGACTGGTACTGCATATCCAAAGAACCTTTACTTTTAAGAGTAAAACTAGTGACCACAGTCCTCACTTAGTCTACTAATATAGGTTGTAGGACAGTTAAATTACAGTTTAGAATATTACATCACAAATATGAGCTATATAGATCAAAATAAAATTATTTGTTTTGATAATGTCTTTGAAATGATAAATGTAAACAGAAAAAGAAAAAGTTTGTCCATGAACAGAATGTGAGTCATGCAGCAAGACAGGAGCCCTTAACATTTAGTCATTCTGCCAAAGAATGGTTAAACAAATAAGGTTAATGTTTTGGAAAGTCAAGACGGACGAGAAGGACAAGACGTTCCTCTGAGGAAACCCACCAACATAACAATCCAGAACTATGCTGTGTCTCTTTGTTGATCACTTAAGCAGCACTAGTTTAAACTCTTATTGTAATGCATTGTAAAGCTCTTATATTGTGTATAATTGTGTATCTTTCCTTCTTTCTAGGTATTAGTGATGGTTTAGTTCTAACAGTGTCTGAACTGAAGAGTAGTTTGGACTCTAACCTTTCTGTACTAGCTGAGATAATTCTCTTAATAAAATATGGGAAGACAATATGTGATCTTGTTGTTGCAGCTTCACTATGTGTTCAGTCTCAGCTTTAATTCAGTGAGTGGAACAAAATGATTGTTCATTTAGTTCAGTTATGAACTAAAGCATTTTTAAACACAATCCCTTCATTTCAGGGGCTCAAACGAATTAAATAATTGTAAATAAAATGTGCATTTCTAATACTTGGTTGAAAACCCTTGTTGGCAATGACTGCCTGAAGTCTTGAATTCATGGACATCACCAGACACTGTGTTTCCTCCTTTTTAATGCTCTACCAGGCCTTTACTGCAGCGTTTTTCAGTTGTTTGTTTGTGGGCCTTTCTGTCTGAAGTTTAGTCTGCATCAAGTGAAATGCTGCTCAATTGAGTTGAGATCAGGTGACTGACTTGGCCATTGAAGAATATTCCACTTCTTTGCGTTAGTTAACTCCTGGGTTGCTTTGGCTTTATGTTTGGGGTCATTGTCAATCTGTAATTATGAAATGCTGACCAATCAGTTTGGTTGCATTTGGGTGGATATGAGCACAAAGTGTGTCTCTGAATACTTCAGAATTCATCTGGCTGCTTCTGTCCTGTGTCACATCATCAATAAACACCAGTGACCCAGTGCCACTGGCCGGCATGCATGCCCAAGCCATCACACTGCCATCACTGTGCTTTACAGATGATCGTGAGCTGTACCATGCCTTTGTCATACTTTTTTCTTTCCATCATTCTGGTAGAGGATGAGCTGGATTTCATCCGTCCAAAGAATATTCTTCCAGATCTGTTCTAGCTTTTTAAGATTTTTTTTTTTTTTTTTTTTAAAGCAAAGTCCAATTTAGCCCTTTTATTCTTGAGGCTAATGCAGTGAACTCTCTGTATTTATCTTCATGCAGTCTTCTCTTTATGGTAGATTTGGATATTGATACGCCTGCCCTCTGGAGAGTGTTGTTCACTTGGTTGGTTGTTGTGAAGGGGTTTCTCTTCACCATGGAAATTATTCTCTGATCCTCCACCACTGTTGTCTTCCGTGGCGTGTTCAACAGTGCTTTCTTTATTTCTGAGAATGTACCAAACTATAGATTTTTCCACTCCTAATTTTGTAACAGTTTCTCAGATAGGTTTTTCTGTTTTTGCAGTTTAAGGATGGCTTGTTTCACCTGCATGCAGAGCTCCTTTGACTACATGTTTTCTTCACAGCAAAATCTTCCAAATGCACACACCACACCTCACATCTATTCCGGGCCTTTTATCTGTTTAATTGAGAATGACATAATGAAGGAAGGGAAATGTCCTGAGAAGGGCATACAAAGACAAGTTTGCAGAACTCAAAACCCTTGAAACTGAGATGGGTGATTAAAAAAAAAGAACAACTCATCCATATGTAGGTTGAGGTTATATGTAGATATGCTTCTGTTGTGTTGGTAAGGTTACTTGTGTGGAGAATGTAACTATTTTGATTATCTGTTCTAATATTGAATGAAATTAATTCTTTTCTATAACTGAATTAATAAAAATAAAATGTTTTGAGACTATTTGGGATCATTAGAATGTTTCTGCCAATTTGTCGTTTTGGTCTTAAATTTCACCGAGAGTGGTCTTAAAGGGTCTTAAAAAGTCTTAAATGTAACTCACTGAAACCTGCAAGAACCCTGTCACATACTTTTGCCATTCACAGATATGTGATATTGAATAATATCTTAACTAATATACTTATGTCTCAATTGTTTAATAGGGATCTCTTTATCTATTTGAGGACTTATTTAGGTCATATTTATGCACAGTAATAGAAAATCCTAAACATTGCTTTCAAGCATTACTGTATATTGGTCAGTATAATAACATCATTCTGTATTATAGCTTATATAATGTTGACGGTGAAAGCAGACTTTTTTTGTGCATGTGCAGGTATATGGTAAAACGTTACATGTACAGTGCTTCAGATAATCTATAATTCATGTGGTCAGATACTACTATGAAATGCAATATGGCAACCAAGGTTTACTTTGTAAACCATTGATATTTCATCAACTGTATTTTCAACAGTGGCCTCAAGTAGCCCTGACATCACAAATGAGTAAGGTTTTGATTAGATTACATTTTCAGATGTTGCAAATATGGACCTGGGGGACAAATAAATTAATCATCAATGCAAGTAATTTTAGACTGCATTTTTAATCAAATACATTTGTTGTTTTTGACCTCAGATTGTGAAATATTTTACTTTCATCTTTTTTGTTGTTGTTTTTTAAGCGACATATGAAATATTACAACAATATATTTTATGATACACTATTGATTCTCAAAAACACAGTATTGATTTTAGTGACTAGTTTATATGCAGAGAATAGTGACCAGAAAGTAGCAATGTTTTAATCTGTCTTCAGTCGTTAGATTCTTCCAATGCAAAGAAGTTTCTGTGTTTATATCTTCATCTCGTTCCCTGTGCATAGCCCTGTTTGTCACCTATGGCATGGGATGTTTGGAAATGGGCTATCATTGGTATTCACTTCCTTCTCTTAATTCCCCAGCCTTGCTCAGCACTCCCCCACTCCATGCCCACCTCCCCCACTTGACAGAGTACTGCGGGTTAAACACCACGGGGAACGCTCCATCACGACTAGATTTGATCCAATTAAATACAGATTTAATCAGGGCCCCACGCTCAGGAGGTGAATGCAGAATGTGATCCGCTAGGTAACCACAGACTCCACTGGCATGTGGGAGGAGCTTAATCTGCAAAGTGATGATTGGCTAAGATCAAGGAGAAGGAATAATGACTGGAACTGTAGTTTAGTCTGGCTCACCAGCTGGGCCTTATCCTCTGAAATCATGTTGTGAACGGCACCCTTTTTTGTTTTAATGAACAAGGTAACAAGTTACAGCTTTAATGAGAAATCTGAGCAGCTGCACTTGAGTGGAGCAATGAAAAAGAAAAAAGAGGTTTCCTTGACTGGAATGTGAATGGAGTGCTAAGAGAGCCTGCTAATATCCCTTCTTTTCACATCTCAGAGTGGAAATTAGCCTAATTGACTCTGCAGCAGTAGAACCAAATTCTTTTGTATCTTTGTAGTTCTGCCATAAAAAAGGGAAAAAGACAAGGTTAGGATAATCTTGAGTGGGCTAAAACTCTCATTTTATAGTGCAAACAGGTTACATACGGATGATGAAATGTGTTATTGTCTTCCTCTCTCTGCCTGAGTTAGCATCTATCTACATACAGCAAATGATTTGTGTGTAAAAAAGAGGCTGTGAGTTATTCAAGAAAAGATGACGAGGCTCATGATTTCAATGCTGATGTAAACACTCAATTAATGCAATAATGAAAACAAGGATACAATGCTGAGAAGCTCATCCTTCATTACTGGCAGCAAACACTGAACTGCGGTAATTGAGGAGCTGCATTTTGCCAGGTATTGCTAACAGTTGTGTCAGAATCTGTATGCTTCCCTAGCAGAGATGCTGCAGTGTTGGATGAAATATGGCTCCCCAGTGACCCATCTCTCTTGCTTGTCTAAAAGTGCTGTGTCACCTTCTTAGTTTCTGGAAAGGAGAGGGGGAAGCTGGGAGAGCTTCACTAATGGTGGTCACTCGTGAGTGAATTTAACGGCCAAAGGTTGGCAGTCTTATATTTCAGATTCACCTCTCTTGTAAATCACCATCGATCATTTAACCACATTGGACTTAATTAGTAAGTGAGAGTGTATGGGCATAGGCATTTTAGGTGTTTTTCTTTTGGGGCCATTTCTATGTGCGGCCAGTGTTTTACATGCATCTTTTTTGTTACTGTGTTTATTACTTGAATAATTATACTAGATATGTGGTCGTTCTTTTTAACTGTGACAGTTTCAGACATGGCTTAACCTCACTTACTGGAGCTTGATTTATCCCTTAGAGATTGCAGTTTTTGTCAGCATTAACAGAAATATGGTAACACTGGATTCTAATTATTTCTTAATAGCACTCCCTGAAACAAGTAGAAAAGTTCTGTAGAACCTGCAGTTTTTAAACTTTCAATTTACCATAATGATGTGATTTTAATTTGATGCAAAATTATTGTTGTGCTTACAGCCTTGTTCTGAGGGAAAATAAAACATAATTACATTTTAACTGTATATCAAAATGAAACTTTTAAATGTAAATCTAATGCATAAGAGTACAATCAATAGAGATCAAAGATCATGAAATAATTGTAATGTATTGAAAGCTACATGGTTGCAACATTAGATGAAGTAAAGAGCCTTGACCACTGATCATGTCTAAGCATGGTGATTTTTTACCCATTACGAGCCATGGGGTCATTGCCAATAGAGTTAGATCATGTTCAGTAATTATTTAAAGGTGTGGTCAAGAGCTAGTGCTAGGTACACTAGTAAAAGCTTTTTCTTTCAAACCCAGCTGAGTCAGCACAGTGTGTCAGCAAGAAAGACAGCAGTGTTTGTCTTGTGTGAGGTCTACATTGCAGTTGTAATCAAATTACCGAAAACATGAAATAAGGAGTTAATACAGTTAACTTGTACATAAGGTGGTAATATAAAAGATAATAACATGTCATGTTATGTAATAACAATAATAGTAGTCATGATGTGTGATATAATTCATTTTTCAAAAAAATTGGAACCTATATATTGAACAGACAATGTATACAGTGCCTTGCGAAAGTATTCACCCCCTTTGCTTTTTACTTATTTCGTTACATTACAAACTGTATTTAAATGTTTATATAATCTGAATTGTATGTGATGCATTTGCACAAAGTAGTCTAAATTGGTGAATTGAAATGAAACCCTTAAAAAGTTCTGGTGAAACGAATTACTTTCAGAAGTCATATGCTTAGTCAAATGAAGTCCACCTGTGTGCAGTCTAAGTGTCAAATGATCTGTCGGTATTTATTAATTTTTTTCTGAAAGGCCCCAGAGGCTGCAACACCATTAAGCAAGAGGCACCACTAATCAAACGGCAAAATAAAGATCAAGGATATCTTAAAACAAGTCAGGGACAAAGTTGTTGAGAAGTACAAGTCAGGGTTGGGTTATAAAAAATATCAAAATCTTTGATGTTCCCTCAGAGCATCATCAAATCTATTATCATCAAATGGAAAGAACATGGTACCACAACAAACCTTCCAAGAGAGGACCGCCCATCAAAACTAGTCAGTTAAAGAAGCAGCAAGAGACCAAAGGTAACCCTAAAGGAGTTGCAGAGTTCCCCAGCAGAGACTGAATTATCTGTCCATACGACCACAATAAGCTGTACACTCCATAGAGCTGGGCTTTATGGAAGAGTGGCTCAATAAAGCCTTTACTGTCGGACAAAAATTGGAAGGCTCGTTTTGAGTTTGCTAAAAGGCATGTGAGAGACTCCCCAAATGTATTGAGGAAGGTGCTCTTGTTAGATGAGACCAAAATGGAACTTTTTGGCTAAGTAAAACTAGGGTGACCATATTCGAGATGACGAAAAAGAGGACACCTCAGCAGATTTTGTTTTGTGTGAATATTATTATTAATAAATATTGGCAAATTATGATTTATATTTTATTAATAATTACTAGTTACTATTAATAATGTGCTATTAATAACTGACATTTATTATGAAAAAATAATCAAATTAATATTAATCATTAATAAAATATTAATACATTATTACATATTATTAAAATAATAAACTGTTAAAAGCATGTAGCATAAAATTGTCATACAATCCTTTTCAGTCAACTTCACTTCAGCTCATTATCACCAATGTTACACTTATGTTTGGAATATAAGGTCAATAAACCATTTTTGAGCAAAAATAAGCAGAACTTCTGAATTATTTTGATAACAGTTCAACTTAGAGGCATGCAAATAGATGGCTTATCACAGACTGGTAGACAAACGCACACAGACTCAAATATGAATGTTTATGAATTTCTATTATTAAACCTCTGATATTAAAATACGTCTAGCTGATGTGACACAGACAGAACAAACGCTCAAGATGTGAACAACTTACAGGTGAAAACGCACGCTGTTTGAGGGAGTGACAGCGGTGACGGCCAATCACACGTTAACAAGAAACTGCAGAGCCAATCAGTGAGCTTGTGTGTGGCCTAAAGGGAAACTGGTTTGGATTTCTGATGGGTCCTAATGCTCGCCCAAGTACATTTAATATAGTGTAACATCTCACTCAAGTGGACCGAATGGAATAGGGGGAAGGCGAGACTAGTTTGTGAACAAAACTCTTCTCGAGTAAAACAAAGTCTCAAAAAGAGGACATGTCTGGGTAAAAGAGGATGTCTAGTAAAACACTTTGTCTGCCGCAAAACCAACACATCTTCTCACCCCAACAACACCATCCCCAAAATGAAACATGGTGGTGGCAGCATTATGCTGTGAGGATGTTTTTCAGAGTCGAGGGGAAGATGAATGGTGCTAAATGCAGGGATATTCTTGAGCAAAACCTGTTTTGGTCTGTCAGTGATTTGAGACTGGGCTGGAGCATCACCTTCCAACGTAACAATGACCAAAAGCATACTGCTAAGGTAATGCTCGAGTGGTATAAAGGGAAATGTGTAAATGTATTGAGATGGCCTAGTCAAAGCCTAGATCTTAATCAAATTGAGAATCTGTGGAAATCTTCTAACTTGAAGGAGCTGGAGCAGGAATGGTCAAAAATCACAATGGCAAGATGTGGCAAACTCCAAAGCGACTTGCAGCTGTAATTGCCACAAAATGTGGCACAACAAAGTACTTACGTTGGTGTGGGTGGGTGGGTGTTTCTCTAACATTATAAATGATATATACCACAACTTGCTTCTTTATTCTACAAATGCATTTTCAAAGGTGTTTTAGTAATGGGATTTTTCATACTTGAAAATGGTTCTTCTGTGTAATGAAAAATGTGCTTTATATAATATATCTTTTTAGAATATAGGCTGTAACTCCAAAAGCAACAAAACTGTTCCATGCTGGACATTGTAACAAAAGTGGAACTGTTTTTGTTGTTATATAGAAAATTTACTAAAAGATTTTGTAAAGAACCATATACAACTCATTTAATCAACCTGAAAGTCCATTTCAGTAAGAATGCTTATGTTTTTTTTTCAGTTATACTTCTGCATAAAACATTTCTTTACAAAAGAACCATTGAATAATCCTATGTTTAATAGCGTACATAAAATATGTATTGTGAAAATGTATGAGACTAAACAAGAATTGCATTGTCCGTTACTAACATTGGTGTGATTGTGAGACATGTCTACTCACTTAAACTATATTTGTGAAAATACACTGCTCAAAAAAATGAAGGGATCACTAAAATAACACATCCTAGATCTCAGTGAATAAAATATTCCACTTGAAAATCTTTATTTATTACATATTGGAATGCGTTGAGAACAAAATAACATAAAAATGATCCATGTAAATAAAAATTATTAACCCTTGGAGATCTGGATTTGGAATCATACTCAAAATCTCATACCACCCTTAGTGGTATGAGGAAAAAAACCCTTAGTTTTTAGAATTTTATATGGCTTTATTTCTAAAGCTTAACTAATGTGAGGTGACCCTGTCTTTTACTCAGTCACTAACCCTACATTGAATATTTATGAGATGGGAGGTAGGCAAGAGGTCCTTGTTTAGGTGAGTGCTTTTTGTTTATAGAAAGTAAATGGGCATGTTCACACATTCCTGGGCCACTAATCCCCCACTGGCATATCTGGAATTATCATGTTGTTATATGAATGGCAGATCGGATCAGTGTGTAGAAAAAAAGTGCAGCACTGTGACTCGTGCTGAAAAATGTGTCTCTGCTTATTTAAGCTCCTCTCACAATATCTAAATTATATATTTATAATATACACTGCTCCAAAAAAATTAAGGGAACACTAAAATAACACATCCTAGATGTCATTGAATAAAATATTCCAGTTGAAAATCTTTATTTATTACATAGTGGAACGCGTTACGAACAAAATACCATAAAAATGATCAATGTAAATCAAAATGATTACCCCTTGGAGGTCTGAATTTGGAATCATACTCAAAATCTCCTACCACCATCATGGAGTCTGTTTCTGACAGTTTGAGCAGAAACATGGATATTAGTGGCCTGCTGGGGGTCATTTTGCAGGGCTGTGGCTCTGCTCCTCCTGTTCCTCCTTGCACAAAGGAGGAGGTAGCGGTCCTGCTGCTGGGTTGTTGCCCTCCTACGGCCCCCTTCATGTCTCCTGGTGTACTGGCCTGTCTCCTGGTATCTGCTCCATGCTCTGGACACTGTGCTGACAGACACACAAACCTTCTTGCCACAGCTCACATTGATGTGCCATCCTGGATGAGCTGCACTACCTGAGCAACTTCTGTGGGTTGTAGACATCGCCTCATGCTACCTCTATGGTGAGAGAACTGACAGAATGCAAAAGTGACCAAAACATCAGCCAGAAAGGATGAGAACAGAGAAAAGGTCTGTGGTCACCACCTGCAGAACCACTCCTGAATAGGGGTTGTCTTGCTAATTGCCTCTCATTTCTACCTGTTGTCTGTTCCATTTGCATAACAGCAGGTAAAACTGATTCACAGTCAGTGTTGCTTCCTAACTGGACAGGTTAGTTTCACAGAAGTGTGGTTGACTTAAAGTTACATTGTGTTGATTAAGTGTTCCCTTTTATTTTTTTGAGCAGTGTATCATAAATTGGTCTTTGGTGCTGGCCACTTTTTGTTCCTTAAAGAAATGTTTAGTGTGTGGTTCTTTAATGTGTTACACATAATTCCTGCAATATTAATGATTCCTTCAAGAAGTTGAGGGTTTTTATGCTTTGAGCTTTTCTATATGTCTGCATAATTTTACGTTATCACCAGCCTGTCTGATTATCTGCTTAGATCTCTGTAGTTCAGTGATCTTCTATGGAGACAATTCATGAAGCCCTGGTGAAATGTCCAATCATTCCTGAAGACATGAAGATATTGCTCAGATTCTAAATGGACAGGCTTTGTGTTGTGTATCTGTTCCCCGACCCAAACCTAACAACAAAAAGACAGTCTGGCAGACTACGCCTACACAGTCTATTAAACAATGTTTGTTGCTACAAGTCCAACTGGCAAGTACATATAAATCACCAAGCTGTTCGTTTGTTTTTCCATTGCTGTAGCCTGTTTCATGTGTAAGTCGTGGGAAGAGAAAGATATCATAGTTTAGGATCAAATTAATATAAATGAAAGTCAACCATACGGCCACCTTGGGAGAATTTTAAACTTATTCAAAGTCAGTTATGTCATTTATGGGAAAGCAGTGTGGGTATATAAGAGGGAATCGTACTGAATATCATAAATGTGTTATAATGTATCATAGTAAATATCATAAAAGTCATACAGCCTACTGACAGCATCTCTGGTGAGTCCTCCCACAGAAATTACAATGAAGCTTGTTTGCCTACGGCCTGTGGACCTTTACTTAGGAAAAACTAATTAAAACATTGTTTATGAAAATTTGGCTATAAATGTGGTATATGCATTGAGAAATTCAGAAGAAAAAAAACATTGCCATAGCAGATATCAATGCTTCAGAGTACAAAAACAAACTGACAGAAACTCATGAAATAAATTCATTATAAAGTGGAAATAAAATTCTAATTTAAATCTCAGATTAAACCAGCTAAACCCCATGCTGTCATGTATTTATTCACACTGTATTTACAACAAGCTGTTTCAGACTGTTTCTGGAAGGTCACATATTTTTCAGATTGCCAAATATTATGACTGTTTGCTGTGTTTATGTACTCTATGTCTTAGTATTAGAGAAGCCACAAATAGAGTCCTGCTTCTTTTTAAGGTGGAGATGGCACTTGCCTTGTACTGAAAAAAATGCATCTGTCCTTTTGTTTTTAATATTGTTTGAATGTCCACTGTAGCTTATCCGCATGCTTAAATGACCTATTGTTCTCAAAGTCTTAAGTTATTTTGCACTGCAGTGAATGTGGTCAGAATAGTCTGTGTAGTTTCACTGACTTTTCACAGAGATTGGGTGATTGTAGTTGTGGAGAGGCCAATTAACCAGTGTCCTCCCATAGTTGGGATCTTCATTCCCTAGTGAATATGTTTACACAATACATTTTGGTTCATTTGTTCAACCTCCTTGCAGGCCTGTCTTAAATGGATTACATTATCCTGTCCACACTGAACAACATAGTGCATTGCATTTGCATAATTTATAAAACAAGTAAACATTTTTTCGTGTGCAACAAACTGACTGTTGTTGGGTCATAATTAGGCCATTCACAATTTGACATAATCACCAAATCAGTTATTTGAGATTCCTGCACTTTTTACTTATGGAGATGTTACCGCTCTTAAGAACGACAACAAAACAAGTGTTTTAATGTTGTGCTATTGCAATTTTAGAGTTGTTGTTTTTTAATCTGGGCAGCAAATGCTGACATGGTTAGCTTGCATGATTATAGAATTAGTGTTTTTCACATTCCAGAAAAACATATTGGTTGACTTATTGGACAGCTGTAAATAGTTTGTATTTGCATTCACACAACAGCAGTATTTATCATTTTATGCAAGAACAGCCATTTTTAGCCCCAAAAAAAGAGTAGGAAGTGAATCATTTTACTTACTTTACATTTTTGATAAAACAAAAATACAAAAATAAGCAACAAAAACCTGTTAACCACAATCACTAATGCAAATAATGATCACCAAAAAATGCTATGATTGTACATCAGAGATGTCAGCCTTTTACTGTTATTTCACAGTGCATTTGTTGTAATTTAACATTATAGTAACATTTATTGCATCGTCTCACTGATTCTTTTGCCAGCTTCATTCCTTTTTCAGTTGCTAAACTGATCTGATTGTCTGATCTAGCTGATTAATTGCAGCAGGAATCATTTTACTCCTGACACCAGTGTTGTGGCAGACGGAATAACGAAGAATAACCGAATTAACAGAATGTAATGCTAACCTTCACATTTATAGAAACTACAAAAAAATCCCTTTTAAACTTTTCCAACTAAGTCCACTTAGGCCTAGTCCACACGTAGCCGGGTATTTCTAAAAATGAATATCTCCCCTACATCGTTTTCAAAAATAATATCATACACACGAGATCGTTTTAAGAAAAGTTTTCATCCACATGAATCCGCATAAATATGCCATAGAGTGTTGTCATAAAGACGCCAAGCGCATAGATGGCAGTGTAACACAAAGCTAACGCCCATGTCAGCCAATCAGAATCCTTCAAAACAGAAAAGTAAGTAACAAAAAACTTCTCCTTTGCTCCTCCATGTATTGGAGAAGCTGAATTAGTAAAAACAAACACGCAAGGAGTGTTTGAATTAACATAAAAATAAAAAATTCTCTGCTGGCGTTCATCCTTCCACAGCAAGGCAGTCAATTACAGTGGTCGCGCATATGACATCACAGCATCATTTGTCGCAGATTGTGATGTTCTGGACTCTAAAACGCCGTTTTCATACGTACACACGCAAACGCAAAAACGGAGTTTTCCAAAATCTCCACTTTGGCCGTAGTTTTCATAATCATTCGTTTTTGGTGGTGTAAAACTGCATTTGCATGTGGACGAAAGGCCCAAATGCATAAAAATATATGCGTTTATTGAAATATCCGGCTACGTGTGGACAAAGCCTAAAACAGCAAATAACAACACAATAAACAATACATGATGAAATAGAGGGAGGCGTTTGCTCTCATGTGCCTTTGCAAAGCTATTTTGCATGAACTACTGACCTGCTCATAAGAACGCTGCCTCTGTGGTGATGCTACAATATTGCTGTAGTTTAATTAACGTCCTTAATTACATGTACAGCTGTTAATCAATCCAAAACTCCACTCGCACCAAAACAACTATTTATTTTACTGAGGCAGCTTATTATGTTAATGATAGACCAGGAAAGAGTAATCTTGAGGACTTTTGACAAAGTCTGACAGGTGCAGGACTGAAGATAACAGATTACAGTAATTATTTACAGTGTAGTGTTTACATGTTGGTATAAATAAACTGGTTTTGTGATTAATTGTAGATGACAAATGAAGATCTTAAAGATATTAATGCCATAAATGCCATTTATTGTTATTATGTTATAATGGTTGTAGCATTAGCATGAACACAGGAAAGTGAAAGTGTTTCTCAGTAATCTACACATCTAACAGTATGTTTTCATATATGTTAAAAGATAAAGGTCAGTTTAGTCCATTTTTGTGGCTGGTAAAAGTTGGAAAAACGTTTGATGAAACATTCATCTGACCACAGTGGCAAAGGCATTGGCAGTGGCTTAATGTTTTGATGCTGCACTAATATAATTTTGTCATTGTCCTTCTGCCATTACTGTGTAAATGGAACATATGAATAAATTATTCTTTAGTTTTTTTCCTTATTTAAGAATAATAAATCTAATAGTTCTACAGCACTGGCGTTTTTCAAAAATAAAATCTCTGTGGCTACTGGATTGCAGAATGATGGCTATTGTTTCAGGAAACTTCTCCATTGAGCTTGGAGAAAATGAGGCATTATCAATTCACGCAACACTTTTAGTCATGCCTTTCACTTTTGAGGACAAAGAAGAAGCCACCCACAAAGGCTCCTAGAAGGTCACATTTCAACATATCGCTGTAACAACGCAGGAATACTAATGCTGTTGTTAAATAATTGCTCTTTTTACACTATGGTATGGCTGTGTGTGCTCTGCCCTTGGGACGGTACCATTGACTTTTTGCTTTCTCCTACGTCTGTAATTGAATTCTGGGTCTGGGCTTGGGCACAAATAGCACTGCCTCCTGTTGTGCTCAGGTGTGAGCATGAGTGGCAGAGGGAAAGGTCGCTGAGAAAAAAAACCCCAAGCCCCCACAGGATCAGCTTTTCCTCCAGGACGGGCTCAGCTCACCTCCTGCCCTAGCCTGATAGCTCAGACAAGGCCATGTTTGAAGTGCTCGGTTGGGTGCCCCAGTGCGCTACACACTGCATGCTCAGCTTGAGCTGCCAAGCAACCCCCCCACCTTACCTCACACACACATACACACACATAACCCCCCCTTTAAGTTTCTCGTTTTTCACATTTGCATAAGGAACAAACAGGAAATTGTGTTCATTTGTATGCAAATGCCTTTGTCCCCCAAGGCAGCGCTTTTGAATTAAAAGTTTTTACCGTCCCATTAATTCCGAATTACACTCAGGCACTGACACAGGCTCCTATCTTTACTAGGACAACTACAGTTGATCTGAGGGGGATAGTGGTGATAGTAGTGGGGTGATCCTCATCCCGAAAACAGACACGTTAGATTGGGGGCATTTCAGTTTGCCATCTGTTTGTGGTTTCTGAAATTTCGGCCCAGACTGGCAGTTGGCAGATTGATCAGCTATGGCACAGCACAGTCTTTGCTGTATTATCAAGAGAGGAACATGCACCAGTCTGCTATGATTGATATTCCCCGATATTCTTGAGGACAGACAGCCAAGGACCTTGGAGAAGTTTTGACGGACAGATCGTTAGGGAGAAACAAGATGGTTATGGTCGATGAGGGACTGGGTGGCTCATCACTAGCTCATTAACATAGCTGCAGATTGCATGAAATATGTATGTCTTTATACTGGGTTGCATGCACACAACTCATCATTTGGTTGCTGCACATGCTGTGTTATTGAATAAAATCAGGATAATGTAGAAAAGCTGAGTTCAGTTCCATGTATGCTGTGCTGTGAAAAACCAAATGTATTTCCATTTTAAAGTGAATGTAGCTTCTATTTTTAGAAAATATCAGAAACATAATAAATAAAACACTCAAAAATGTTTTACAGAATCTATTTTCTGCAGTTTTTGAAATACAATATATTATTTACTGAGAACTTACTGTACTTATTACTATTAATTTTTGTACAACAACCTATAGATATAATGCCAGTGAACAGGCTAGTTTTAGCACCTGTGCCATGACCTTTCTATTACGTACTTATCAATGAAAATTGAAAAAGGAAAAAGATAAATTAGCATTAAAATACAAATGTCAGTGTATAAGCAGCTATATGTGTTAGAAGAGGTGATAAGAAAAGTAACGACAGCACAAATGTTGACGTATATTTCAACAACCTTGCTCATACTCACATGACTTGAATGAATTGAAATAACTAATAAATTACTATTTTAAAACTGGTCCTAATCACAAGCAATAGAACTGAAAATTATGTTTCCTCATGTTGAAACAAGATTGTGATGGATTGCAGTATAATCTTTAACTGAGATTTGCTCAGTTATGGCTTTTCAGAGGTAATTGGAATTTTAAAACTCATAATTTTGTCTCTGATTGATATCTTAATGATCCAAATAGTAACATGATCATAAGAGTCTGATTTTTTCAGAAACTAAGTAAGAGCTCTGGGCATGGATCTGTATCTGACTGAGAATTAGTTTTTTTTAAACTTCAGGAGGTAATTAGTAAAGGTAGTGATTAGGAATGGGTGATACAGCAGAAAATTTACAATAATACCACTTTTTAAAATAATTTTTAAAACTAGAATTACAGTGAGGTTTTTGCTAGAGCACAGAAAACATGACACATTAAACAGAATATTTACATTTTTAATTATTAATTTTGAGTGTTAATTCAGAGTGCATTTAAGATTAGTTTTTATTCTTTTTAGACAGAACAGTAAAAACAGTGATGCAAGACTGATTCCTATTCTTGTAAAAATCTATGAAGTTTCAGCTTTATTAAATAGCATTCACTGCATACATGCCATTCAGTTGGAGAAATGGTGTACACTGTGGGGGTTCGGGGTGGAGCTGAATCTCAGTTAAAAATGAATCAAAAGCCAAACACAATCAAAATAGTCCTCCTGTGATCAGGAAAGATGTGGAATTATTTATGCAAGGAGGAACAGGATGAGCAGAGCCAGAGCCCTGCAAAATGACCTCCAGCAGGCCAATAATATCCATGTTTCTGCTCAAACTGTCAGAAACAGACTCCATGAGGGTGGTATGAGATTTTGAGTATGATTCCAAATCCAGACCTCCAAGTAGGACTGGGACGATATGGCCTAAAATCAATATTGTGATATATTGAGCAGTTCACCTCGATAATGATAAATGGACAATAATACTAATACACACACCCCAAAGAAAAAGAATGTTAGGCCAACATAAATACTTCACAGCCAGTTATATTGGTGGTACATTTCCCTTTTTATTACCACATCATTAATTAACTTTAAAGCATAAATAAATGAAGAAAATGTCTTGGACAGAAAAGACACCATTAACCTCGTCAATACACTCACTCCTGAGGTGGTATTTAGAATTTACATCAAAAAGCCCTGCACCCTATGCCATATCAGTGAATAGTGCACCCTGAAACATAAGAAAATAAATTCTATAAAGTGTGGGGCCATAAAAATAATTGTAGGTCTCTGAAACAGATACGGATACAGATCATTTAGATGCTTGAACAGATACAGATATTGGTGTACTCCCTCATCCCTACAGGTTATCTATAGAACTTTATGGATGCAACCATGCCACAGTTGGAACCCCACACAAACACAACCTGTCTGGGCGGGGCCTAAACCGGAATTGGGCGTAGTTTAACCGGAAGTGGTGTGGGCTCAAATTGGTACATTATTTTAAGTCTGAAATTGATTTGGATTGATCAGAAATTGCTATGTGTTGTATATTTGAAAACCATTTACAGAACAGCCTCAAAATTGAGATTCAAACACATTTTTGATCAGTGAAGTAAGAGAACTATTTACAGAACAAGTTTTTTTATAAACTCAGAATAATATTTTGAAATGCATGAATGAATACAACTCATGTAGTAGGAAATTATGAACTACTAAGTATGCATGAAAAAGAATTGTCATACTCAACACAACTTCCTTTTTTATTTATTTTTTTCTTTCAATTATTTATTTATTTTACTACCTAATGTTCTTGGATTTTTTTCTCCACACAAAGTTAAACAATGTTCATTAAGGGGTGTGTGTGTGTGTGTGTGTGTGTGTGTGTGTGTGTGAGAGACTGAGTGACTGTGTGAGAGGAATTGAGAGTGAAGCACAGCTCTATCAGAGACCGTTTCTGTGTAGGGAGGGGTGGGCGCTCAGTGTGACTGGCCAATCACAGATTGTGAAGACAGTCTGTTGCCCAATGAGGATTTTCCTTCAGCACGAGCACAGATATTCAAGATTTGTACTTGTAAAATGATTGTACTCGTCACAAATGCTTTATCTGTACTGGATACTCGTTTGAAACTAGTATTTGGCTCAACCCTAAGAACCTTTAAAAAGGTTCTGTAATAGGTTTCTGTATAGAGCCTTTCTTTATCTTCTATATAGAACCTTCTTTTTTTGCTAAGAGTGCAATGTGCACTGTTGTTTTCCATAGTTTGATTTATCTGCCAGCGAGCTAGTAGACAGTGCATGAATAAACATGAATAATATGATTAGAGAGATTAGTAAATTAATTTATTAAAGGTATTAGTGATTTACATAAACTCATGAATGCTTTGTGAGGAGGTTTTTGTCAGAGGGAATCCTCCATGCCAACTAGATGCTTTCAAATGACTGTAAATGCATGGTAATGACTGGATGGAATGCATGGAAGATTACTTCTATGGAGTTTTGTAGCTGTATCTTACATATAAGCAAGCAGTTTTGACTAATACTGTACAGACAGCTTATAAATGAAGTTGTATTTCAAAAATGTATTCAAACATTATCAGCTGCCCAGAGTGAACCTGAAACAGCCCACCGTTTATACCAGTGATGAAACAGCTGAGACAAATGCAGATTTTTATTGAGAGAGAATGTTAAAAAGTGTAAAAACGCAGGTCCAAGTGGATTAGCTAACATTACAGATAGATTGAGAGGCTGATTAAAACTCTTCCTTTCTGAACATGGCACCTTTCCCAGGCTGCTTACGGCAAAGAGGGTTGATGGGGACATCATGATGGAGGAGGACACAGTGCTAGTGCGACATACACTGTTGCCATCCTCTCTCCTGCTGCTTTGAGACCAGCCGGGCACACTACCACATGCCACATCACACTGAGACTTCAGATGAATGGCAGCAGCCATCCATACTGGTTCCTATTCAGTGACATCTCACAGACAGACAGCAGCATGTACAGAATGATCAATAGTTCAATATCTCGAGTGTTCAGTTAACACAAATCTGTGGTTCTCCCTTACAGGGGTACAGGGTTTTTTATTCAGTGTTGTATGAAGTGGAATGGTGTAGAGTGGCAGAGAAGAACCAGGGAAATAGCCATTATATCCTGTATTTAGCTCTCATTTACATGTATTATTATTTTTCTTATCTCAAAACTATGGAAAAATGTCCCAGATGGTTAAAGGACCATTGGACCATCTGCTTTAGGGTCTCACGAGTGGTTC
Source organism: Crenuchus spilurus (assembly GCA_036984385.1). Classification (NCBI taxonomy): domain Eukaryota; kingdom Metazoa; phylum Chordata; class Actinopteri; order Characiformes; family Crenuchidae; genus Crenuchus; species Crenuchus spilurus. Next base: position 20,513 of record BRDA01057781.1, read on the forward strand.
TTCTATAGCATCCTTTAAAGAAGTATTTTGACACATATAATTTTAAGATAAGTTATCAGGAAGACATTTGTTTATCCTTGTCGTCTTCAAATTCATACGGTTGCACTCCAAAGGTACAAATAAAGTGGGATTTGCACTGCAAGATTTGGAATTGTTAGGCCTTCTTTCAAATGTGAGCTATAGCAGTGTAGATGATTGAAGAGTGATCTGGAGAAAAAAGTCTGTAGTATTAGTTACAGCTGAGGATGGAGAATATCACCTTGTTATCTGAGAAATCTTCTATTAAATTCTCAAACAAATGAAGTATCACTGTGAATCATACTCTTACACAACCTTGACCAGAGTTATATTAGACACTCTTCGTACACACTTTTCCATATGGCATAATCCGGAGCTATTACTGAGGGTTAGCCATGAAGTCTGTACTTGCCCTCCTAAGAAGCATGTGTATTAATTGAGCTCTACAGTGAAACTCTGCACTCATGGCAAGTCCTTAACGTTCTCTGTCCGAAGTATATTAGACATTTTATGTTACTTCTATAATATCAGTGAGATCTCATTGAATTCTTTACCTAGGCACACACTGAGCAATAGTTGTCAGTATATAGAGATTTCGTGTCTGATCTTTATGAAAGATTTATTTCAGAGAAGCCCGCTGTTATTGATGTGTTAAAGAGAGTGACGCTGCTATGCTAGCACTACAGCTTGAGAAGATGGAGCAGCTCCTACTCTTTCAAAACTTAAGAAATTTTTCATTTCAGACTTCATGGACCTCTTAAAGTTTCTTGGTGCCATATGCGTTGTTACCTAAATAATATTCTACCTTTTACATATATTCACTGGCCATTAAAATGCATGCTGTAGGTTTACTGATGTAAATCAGCTGGCCACTGAATTTAGGGGTTGAATGTTCATCACTATGCGGAGGACCACTGCTCGTTGATTTTTTTATTTTTATTTTTTTGGTTAGTGAACTTTCCTCAGCGCAGTACAATTCACTGAGGTATAAAGAAGTGAATATCTCATAGCAGTGCAATCAGCACTACACCACTACATTGTTGCTATCACCATATTAAAAATGATCCACCTCCCTCTGTAATAATGGTCACTGGAGGTCTTGTGGTCTTTTCATGAATTGAAAGGCTAAAAAGGGCTGAAAGATTGTACAAATTGATCATTTCAAAACCTGCAAAGTGGGCCTATGTTTATCTGCTTAAATGGTTAATGATTGTTTTAACAAGGTTTATGTACCTTATAATTGGAAAAATCTGTGTATATAATATTGCAATTCAATCTCTTAACAACTTGCCATCCAGTGTGTCATAGCTTCATCCCTTTTTCCTAAAGTTCCATATGCAATCCCATTGTACTTATTTTTGTTTTGTTCATACTAACAAAGAAGTTAAACTTTTGTAGATGTTATATAAAATGAATTTAAATTAGGGATACACTGATTGTCGATTTTTATTTTATGTGGTGCACAACATATATATATATATATATATATATATATATATATATATATATATATATGATTTTCTACTAGCAGAATTCAGTATAAATGGCATTACAAGCTCTTTAATGGAACTTCAGTGGAGCAATTAGACTTAAAGATAAAGAGTATGTAGTTATGCAACAGCATATTATTGTTGAGCGCATTTGCCTGCTCATGATATTTCTGTCATAAAATTGCAAGACAAATCAACTGAAATAAAATGAATATATTGGCAGGAAATGTAGAGGATGAGATAAGAGAACATGACTGATATAGGTCAAAAATAAAGTGAAGCTGGTTATATAATTGTGACTAAATCATTCACCATGACCACTGTCAAAGTGCAGCAGAGGAAGAAGCAAGCCTCGCACTCGAGAGAGACACTAAGGGCTATTGATGGAGACGGAGAGAGATGGAGAAAGTGAGAGGGAGGTGTGGAGAGGGAAGAAAGTGGTGATAATGGACTTGTTCTGACCCACAAAGGGCTGGTGGGAGAAGAGGAGCGTCGCAGTGAAAGAGGGTGAGGTAGTGGTGTAGGAAAGACATTTGCAAAGCTAATTGTGACTCTCCAAATGCTGCATGCAACTTTGCAACTTCTAGCAAAGAACACTGTACCCTAACCTTACATCAGGTGCTTGTTGATTAAGGTTTTAAAAGCCCCTCCGCCCACAAGCTGTGTGTGCTAAAAACAGTCAAGAGGTTTCATGGACCGAAAGGGCAGTACACTGCATATACACAGTATTATACTTCACTACCCTTGTTAACTTTAAACAGTGCAACTGTATAAGTGCTTTGACAAACAGTTTGGAAAACTTTATCCTTATTGTACAGAGTAACCCTACTTGTTTTCTTGGTAATCAGCAAATTGGAGAAATGCAGGGCCTGTCTGTCATTTTAGTGCTTCAACCTTTTTTGGGCTTCAATCCACCACTCTTATGTAATATCCTGATTTAATGTTTTTGTATGTATGTCTGTGTATTATTTTATGGGTGTAATGCCAGTATCTGTATCTGTTTCTGTAGCCGCATTGTGATTTAACAAGACATGGGCATGGTGTAAACCTCATGAGCATTCCTAAAGTTATATATATATATCTGTCTCCACCCCCTGTTCATACTATTATGCCCCAGCTCCTTATTGTGTTCACCTGTGTCTAATTATGTTCCCCTTTATATACCCTTGTGTTTGAGTGTCCTGTGCAAGTCATTTTATCTTTGTTAGCCAGTTGATCCATGTTTATGTTCCTGCTTGTTCTTGTAAATATGTCTTTATTAAAGCCTCACTTCTCCTCCATGAGTATGTTTGCATCTCTGTGTCTCAGCCCATGTATCCTGACATAGCAACTAGCCAATGAAGGATGGCCTGATAGGACACACCACTGCTCAGCTTGAGTATGGCAGGTGGTGGGCTTTGTGAGGTCTTGAAGTGGGTGCAAGAGATCCTCTCCCTTCTGCTGCTGGACAAGGCCTATACAGCCTGATTCATCTTTGACCCCTCAGTACAGGCTCCGTTTACCCGGCAAAAGACGGTGATGTTTTTTATGGTGAGGTACATGCAGGTTTGGTAGCGATTAGAGGAGATGGGACTCAGGCTCTGGACCAGGTTACTTTGTCTCTCTGCAGACAAGCGTCATTCAGAAAAAAGGAAAGAGGACCTACGCTGGAACCTGTACCTGCTGGAGCTGGTTAGATCGGAGGACCCACTGGGCTTGGTGGCTGAGATGGCAACAAATGGATCTGGAGGAGGAGAGGAAGACATGGAGGTGTCACAAGAAGGGTGGAGGGAAGAAAACGAAGAAGGACTCCACCCTTGCCTCGGCTCAGGTGAAACCCGAGGACAGTTCAGAGGCTTCATCCAACTTTGCAGATCCACACTCAGTCCCAAGTCCATCAAAAGATCCACGCTCAGTCCCAAATGCAGCTGAGGAGCCAGCAAAGGCTCCGCCCACAGCTGAGGAGCCAGCCAAGGCTCCGCCTACAGCCAAGAAGCCAATTGAGACTCCATTTACAACCAAGGTGTCAACCGAGGCTCTGCTCACAGCCGAGGAGTTAATCGAAGCTCTGCTCACAGCCAAGGAGTCAACAGAGGCTGCATCTACAGCTGAGGAGTGCATCGAGGATGCACCGCCCTTGTCCGACTGCATCGAGGACGCATGTACCACCCTCGCCTGAGTGCATCAAGGACCCAAAACCCTCGCTCGAGTGCGTCGAGGATACACCACTTTCGTCTGGGTGTGTCAAAGATTCTCTGCCGGTTCCCATTGTTGAGAAGGCCACAAGCACACACATTCCTGCTCCCTGGACTCTTCTCAGCCTGCGCAGGGATGTGTGCCCACCTTTCTGCCTTTTTCTTTGCTGGTCCCCATTTGGGGTCCCTTTGGGGCGGGGTGGACCTTGTGGCCGACAACTCAGGATATGGTTGTTGGCCACACATTGACTCTAATCAGACATTTGGATCTGCACAGTCTTGGACTTTGCCATGTAGACTGTCACAACACCTCACATCGTACAAAACGTACAAAACGTGCAGTTTAGTAAAGGTTGTGTTTGTAGTATGTTTTATTCTTCCATTTTACCACCAAACTGTAACTGTGCTGGTGAATCTGTGTTCATTTTTAACACAATTCTTAATGTCAAACAAATGTCCAACATTAAACAAACTGTGTCTGTGTGTGCACAGTGATGAATTGGCACCCTGTCCAGGCTAAAGTATGACTGTGTAATGCCCTGCCCTGTGTCCTGAAAGGTAGGGGACTCACTGCAACAGTGATCAGGATTAAGTGCAATATACAGGGTGGATGGATGGATATTTATGCTTTTTTTCCAAATACATTTGATATTTTTCATTGTTACTAAGTAGAGATCTTCTGGCCTGTCCAGCTCTGTGTGGGCTGCAGAGCCATAACTGGAGTACTTTAACAAGAACATTTTTAACTGAAGTTGTATTTCAGTCTCTAAATATGTGAGCAATTGTTGTGTTCAGCTTTTATTAATGTGATCAGCTCAAGTAACTGTGATCAAAAGATTATGCAGCAATTATGACAGACCATAATATAATGTAAAGTATCCTAGAGATGTAAGACGGCCAAGCAAGAAGTGTGGGAGTAAAGGATGTGTCCTCAACAGAAGAGGAAAGATGAAAATAAAGCAATAAAATTGTCCACCATGTTATCATCTCGCCCTCCCTTCTGTCTCTCTCTGACTTCTCTCAAGCTGACCAGTGGTGACCCTTAGTGCTGAAAGGAGCAGAATTGAATTAGCGTAGGTTGACTGTTTTATTTGATTTAAAAGCACTGAGGCCCAGGCGGACCATCGCCATGCTAATAAAGCCCGGGTCCTTACTGGGTGAGGAAGAGTACTTGGAAATTGCTGTCCAAAACACTAGAGTGGGAGGGTTTTTTCATGAGTTAGAGGCAAAGAAGGGTGGAGAACAGAGACGGCCCAGTGCAAAAGAGGCTTCACCTCAGTGATCTCTTCACCAGTGAATGGGAATGAGTGACATGCTAACAATAACTCACACCCCACTGTTCACAACGCAGTGGGCCTCATGGAACAATTTAGACAACTCAGAGCACTTTCAGAATAGTGGGGTGCTGCAGTTTAACTGTAATTGCATTCATCCTACCCATTCTATGTCCCCACTGGCCTGCTATTGCAAGTATGTCACAGGTGCCTTGAGTGTTAGCTCTGAGCTCTTTTAGCTTACATCTGCACAGGACATGTGGCACAAAATGCAAGTCTATTTCAAAAAGGAAGGAAATTAGCCTTAAGGGACTCTAGATCTCTTGCTGTTTTTCACTTTGTTAAAAAGCCTTGTAAAAGTAAAGTTGGCTGCCGACAGTCTTAAAAATACAGACATTAAAAAGTTCTTTAGAACAGTGCCACAGAAGAATCGCTTCTGGATCCATTAAATGAACTTTTAATGAAATGGTTTTTAAAGTCATTTTAGTTGAAAGGTGTAGGAAGCTTGAGTGGCCCAAATAATGCAGACTTTACATCCAGTTGAGGAGCCAGCTGAGCTCACCCTTCAGGGTCTTCAGACATGAATACAAATAATTTGCAATGGACAATAGTAATAAAATGTATAAACTGTACAAACTGTGATAATAACAATAGTGATATGAAAGAGGGAAGAGTAAGTTCAGTACAGAAAACCTGATTGTGTAATGGGAAAGTGTCACACATAACAGTTAAAGAAACACTTATAAAGAAAAGAGCTCGTGATCAGCTATGCTCTCATTCACTCACTTTTTCTTTGAGTCAACCAATAACTTCAACTTCAAACTCCACTGACCAAAAGAAAAGTGATCATCAAAACAAGGGCAGAGATGTCCGATGGGTCTGAAGGAGGATGAGAACCGTGGTGATGAGGACACAAATGAGAAGCAGCAGGATGGTCAAAAATCAAGGGAGGATGATATCTGTTCAGGAGAAAGGTGTTACGGTTTATTTTTGTTGAGTTTTATTTGTTTTAGTGCAATTTATGAGACCATGGACTATTTTTTGTGTTCATGAGATTGTTAGCATCATATTGTAAGTACTATACAGATGTAACACATACTGCATATCTTCTAGAGTGCTTCTAGAGCTTATAAAGTGCTTGTGACTCCCCCACACAGAGGGCCCACTACAAAGATTTGCCTCCATTGTGCAATTTCACAGCTCCAATAGTTACCAGTGAGGATGTTCAATTATCTCTCATAACATTTACACCATTTTATATCTCTTTGTACATTCATGGTAATTATTTCTCACTTGTTCAATTTCCAAATCTGATTGAATTTACAGATGTTAGCTTTCAGATTATCAAATCAAATGTAAGCAAAATGATTACAGCTCTAGAGTTCTAAAGGTTATCTCTCCATACAGATCAGATTAAAATTAAATCAATCTAATCAAATGAGTCTGTTTTCTTGTACAAAATATAAAAGGTCAATGCAGTGATGCATAAGACTACAGCTGTGACAGGATGATGTCACCCTTAGAGTCAGTATTTATCAGCAGTGATTAGGAAGGTGTTCTTCACTCACTGAAACTAGTGGATATATTCTGTTGAAAGTACAGATTGTAAATTTCAACTGATGCCATATTTATGTTTGTAGGCAGATTACATTTACAGACAGATGATGATTTAAAGAGCCAGACTGAGACTATAAAATGTTGTGCCAGATCTTAAATTTCACAGGTGGGTGAAAAACAACATCTGGCTGGTACCAAAAGCCCGGGGAGAGGAAATGAACCAAAAATGAAAGTGATGTCTTAAAAAAATCCATGGTGAGAAATAAGCCAAGCGTGGAACCTACCCCACCGCCTCTGCTGATCAAAAGCGTGACCGGGCAGTTGTTGCCGTGGCATTTTGATGTATTCGCACAGAGAGGAGGGGGACAAGACTGGTGAGATGAAGAAATGTTTCAGCTAATCCTCAGACCAATGAAGCAATGGCATACTGTGCCTCTCACTGTGAAGCTGTGAAAAAATCACTAGGTGAAAGCACTTTCTTTAATTGCAAACTTCTGCTCTCAGTCTGATGCAGGAGAGGGGCACAGGTTCTTATCAAAGGTGGTGCAGTCCCTGACTGCTAGAAAGTTGATGGGCCGATATGGCATGCCAGTCCACATCAGGTGGCTTAGCTTTAGGGTCCTTAACCCTTGCACCATGTCCTAATAGCACATGAGCATTACCATGTCTTACCATGAGGTAGTGGATGTTTAGAGATGTAACAGTGTAGTTGAATTGAAATGGACTGTGCTCTAAATTTAACCCCAGTGACTAAGGCTTTGTTCAGACAGCAGACAAATCAGGTTTGTTTCTCAGATCAGATCTGTTGAGATGACTGTCTGCACTGTTATTTGCAGGAGATCAGATTGGATTTGACTGTTCAGGCATCACAAGGGTATCTGCTTGGGTTGTTGTGATAAAGAAAGAGGCATCAGTAACTACAGTCACACTGGTGACGCAGCTTCAGGGTTGCCAGGCTCATAGTTTTTGTACTGCTTTAAAAATGTACCATGGCAGCCAAAAAAAACAACAACAAAAAAAGTAATATAGTAAGTAAAGTACTATACTAAAGTAAAGTAATCTATAGTAAGTAAAGTACTATACTAAAGTAATGTAATCTATAGTAAGTTAAGTACTATACTAAAGTAAAGTAATTTATAGTATGTAAAGTACTATACTAAAGTAAAGTAATCTATAGTAAGTAAAGTACTATACTAAAGTAAAGTAATCTATAGTAAGTAAAGTACTATACTAAAGTAATGTAATCTATAGTAAATAAAGTACTATACTAAAGTAAAGTAATTTATAGTATGTAAAGTACTATACTAAAGTAAAGTAATCTATAGTAAGACAGTGGAAAAAAATAGAGCTGGGGATGCCTTAGGCAGACTTTCTAATATTAGAAGGGTCGGTGGAGGATCTGAAAATATAGATTAGAGCAGAGCAGAAGGAAAAGTATTGTTTTAATTAATGAAGAATTATGTAAAAAATGACTAAAAAAGCAAGATTGAAATATTGTATGATATAAGAGTAGTAAAAAAGCAATTAGCTCTTCCACAAACACCTGTGATTGGACTCTAGATTACATTAGATTTTGTTAGATTTTGTTACATTAGATTAGCTTTAAGCTTGTGTAGGGCTGCTTTCTATCAGATACTGGGATGGAAATATTTTTGGAACCTGGCAACCTGGATCAGCTTACTTCCATCATTCTGGATTTTATGTGGTCATTCTTTGCTGCGTTCTGAGTGATGTAAAAGGCCTTTAGAGATCCGATTTGAGTGGCCAGAGCGTCTGGACTGAGACGGATCTGTACACATCTGATTGCAATCGGATTCCAAACCACCTCCAAATGTGGCTTGCATCAGATTACCAAAAATTGGATTTCATGTGGTTTTTGGCTATCCAGACTACCAAAATCTGGATACTTAAATCAGATTTGCTGTTTGAACATTGCCTAAATGTAGAAGTTTTGTCATCCTCACAGGTATAATTTCAACCAAAGGTAGTTACACAGTTTCATAGTCTTATATCAGTACAGCATAATTTTAAACATAATTTAAGAATAGCTAGGAAGTTAATCAGCCAGTTAATCTGCTTTGCAATTTGCAATCATTTATATTATATACAGTATTATACATTTATATGTTTTATTTAATGATCATAGCAGGCCTGTAGACACCTTCATATTACTTCTATTTTGATACTTTGGTAATAATTTATTAATAGCTCATTGAATCAAGCCAAAAAAAAACCCTTTACATTTAAACCACATTTGTGCTTGTATGTACTGTAGAAGAAATATTTTACTATAGTTTTATGGAAATAAAAAATATGCTTTACATTTTACTGAGAGAAAGTCAGAAGTGCGCACTCTTTCAAAATAATAGGTACAGAAGGTGAAGTGGAAATATCAGTTGCATAACTTGCTGTCTAATCAAAAAAATTGTATTTGAACAATATTTGAGTATGTAAAGGAATAACTATCAACTTTTAAGTGTTAATGGGAGCACAGAATAGAGCATAATATGTTAGTCATTCACAGTGTAGTGTTTGCTTAATACAAAAGACAGGCTGAGAGGCTGTTTGGCACAAACAGTAGTCCAGTCCATTAGCCTGTCCTGTGGGCTGGATGTGTCAGTGTAGGTCTTTCATGTGTGAGAATTCTGACTTTGGGGTGCAGAACCGCACAGCAAAACTGTTCATAATGACACTGTTCTTGTTCCAGCTGGAACGCTTTAATGCAACAATTAGATTTGTTAGCTTTTAGCATTATTCTTGATGAGGACATGTGCCAACAGACTAGACTTTTGTGTAAATTTTGACTGGCAGTGGTAATTTGAAGTGGTGAATGTACATGGCACAGAAGCTTAGTCGTTAACAAGATCTCAGCCTGTAGCTTTGGCAAGACTATTTAACCTGTAACATTTTGTGCATCTTTTCAGTGAAGACAAAATGCAAAAGTATGCCAACATTGTTAACAGTCTTGTCAGTAAAACATGTAATAAATAAATAAATAAATAAATAAAACAATTCTGGTCTGTTTCAGAAATGAAGCTAAAGTTTCAGGACACAAAACCATCCTCATACTTGCTTGTTTAGAACATTCTCCAGATGTTAGCTGTGTTAGTAGCTGTTGAAGTGCATCTGTTGACCAGCTGTGGGCCAATAAGTTATGAGTAATTATGAGAGGGGCTTGGAAGCGTACTTTTCATGGCTGAATGGCACTGAATGGCAAAAGGCTTTGGCTGTAAAGAACATTCAGAAAAAAACAACAACAAAAAAAACCCAAAACACTTATCTGCTCCCCCTACTACACACAACTACTCTTTTGCTGCTCACACCCCATTCAAGTCAAAATAAGGTCACACAGATTTGTCAAGGAGGTTTAGGACACAGCATGACTTGACAATAAGAGAACTTGACTGTGTATCTGAAAGTAATGACGGTAACAGTGCGAATATTCACAAAACATTTCTGAGGACTAATCTCAGATCAGATCATTCACTTTGCAGCTAAACCGAAGAAGCCCACTTTGGGCTTTAACACTTAGAATTGTCTGTGTGTATCAACTGTGTTTGAAGTTTATATATACAAATGAAGTCTGTTCTGATTGTCCTCCTTGAGTTGTGTCCCATTACAAAATGAGTCTGGGGCTGAAGCACTGTTTAGAAATTCAGTGTGAATGGCTGTGATAAACTGCTGTAGGCTGAATATGTGGCTATAAAATTACCAAGCACTTCATTAGAAACACTATATTAATAGTACAAGACCTTTCTCTGCTCAGTTCCTCAGTTCTTCAAGGCATACAGTAGATCCTGCAAGGTACTGGAAACATTTATTTTAATTTCTTTTCCATGAATTGCCTGATGCTTATATGACAGCATGAGGTAATTGAACTGCTATACTAATTCAACTATACAACTTCTATATTGACTATCTTCCCTTCTACCATGTCCCATAATGCTCTATTGCATTTGGATCTGATGACTGGGAAGGCTACTGAAGAAAGCTGAAAATTGTCATGTTCATTCAAGAGACAACTTTTGCTTTGTAACCTGGAGTGTTATTATGCTGGAAGTAGCCATTAGAAGGTGAATAAATTGTGTCCATGACGGGATGTGCATGGTCTGTAACAAATCTCAAACAGACTGTGGTATTCACATAATGATTGACTGGTATTAATGGGCCTAAAGTGTGCCAAGAAAAGGTTCCTTATAGCATTACACCACATCCACCAGTCTGTAGTGTTGACACAATGTAGGTTGGGTCCATGGATTCACTCTGACCCTACCAACTGTGTACCTCAGCAAAAACCAAGATTCATTAGATCACTGTGATTTTTCCAGTCTTCAGCTGAGCTTGTGCCCACTGCAGCATCAGCTCTCTGTTCTTGGTTGACAGACATGGAACCTGATGTAGTCTTTTGCAGTTGTAGCTCATGTATCTCAAGGTTCATGGTGTTATTTCTTCCAAGATGGTTTTCTGCTCACTGCAATTGTACAAAATGCTTATTTGAGTTACTGGAACCTTTCTGTCAGCTTGAACCAGTCTGGTCATTGTCTGTTTACCCTCATCAACAGTGTGTTTCCATCTACAGAACTGCCACTGGATGTTTTTTTTTATAAACTGGATGTTTGTTCTGTAAACTCTAAAGACTCTGGCACCGGCAATAACGCCACATCACTGAGATCTGTTTCCCAATTCTGAAGTGCTTGCTGAATGTACAGTGGCTTGCAAAAGTATTCAGACCCCTTGAACTTTTTCACATTTTGTCACCTTACAACCACAAACTTAAATGTGTTTTATTGAGATTTTAAGTGATAGACCAACACAAAGTAGCACATAATTGTGAAGTGGAATAAAAATGATACATTATTTTCAAAATTTTAATCAAATAAAAATCTTAAAAGTGTGACGTTCAAAAGTATTCAACCCCTGTACTCTGATACCCCTAAACAAAATCCAGTGCAATCAATTACCTTCAGAAGTCACTTAATTAGTTAATAGAGTCCAGCTGTGTGTAATTTAGTCTCAGTATAAATACACCTGTTCTGTGAAGGTCTCAGTGGTTTGTTAGAGAACACTAGTGAATTGAACTGCAAACCTACCAAGACATGGCCGTCCACCTAAACTGACAGATCAAGCAAGGAGAGCACTGGTCAGACACAGAGCCAAGAGGCACATGGTCACTCTGGAGGAGCTGCAGAAATCCACAGCTCAGGTGGGAGAATCTGTACACAGGACAACTATAAGTCTGCACTCCACAAATCTGGCCTTTATGGAAGAGTGGCAAGAAGAAAACTATTGTTGAAAGAAAGACACAAGAAGTTTCTAAACAGCACTCTTTTTATTGCAGAAAGTGTGGAAAATCATTTTTTATGTGGTCCTTTACATGTATTGCCACTGGGTAAATGGAATGTATTTATATTATTTTTGGCCTTTCTGCCCATTTGAGACTTCACATCTATAGCTAATTGTTTTGTTTGGACACTAACAAATAATAACATTCTTTTACTGCATAGGTCAAATTTTTTTAATTTTATTTGTAGTATCTTTTTTGTTTCAAAATTGATTATTCCACATAGGCAATGTTATAATTATATGAATAAAGCACATTATGAATACATTGATGCTATCTCTGTCATATGTGCAGTACTGTTACTAGGCATGTGGGTGTGCCCCCATTCTGCCTCCCTCCACCATTGAAGTCGATAGCGGGCAAATTGAATGTTGGGCTGGATGATGGGTGTGTGAAGAAGGTTTTTTTCTCGCTCTATATTTTTAGGTGGGGGGGGTGGTGGTGGTTGGGGGATTTGTGCGCAGTGAATACTTAAGTGGTGCCCCCATTGATGTTTTGGGCTCCACGCACAGTGGTCCTTGCCGGCCCTGCATCTGTGAGCTGTATGCCCTTTCCTTTATGTTCTCTAGTCTATTTTGGTTTGATTAATGTGTTGCTTTCCTAAACATCTGTAAAGTCTTGCTTGTCTTTAAAGGATGTGTTTTTAGCTATTTATTTCATTTATATCCTTTTTCACATTCACATATTCACAGTTCTCAGTGTCGATGCATTAGGACTATATAACTGCTGATGTAACTTTCCAGTTTGATGCTGTACCTTTCTTTAGACTTCATACAGAGAAAAAAGTTTAAGGTGATATCCATTTTGTAGAATGTTAGCTTGTCCCAGTAGAGAAATCGATACTTTACTGACATTCCGTGAAGCCTGTTGTCAAACAAAAAAGGTTCTGAAAATTCCCCAAACGCAAAGTATTTCATTACAGTTCATGGTCTTGTCCCACTTAAGGGCATTCAACAGTGTTGTCTATACATTTGCTTTTAAATGTTCTGTCTTTTACACTGTTCCTGTTATAGATTCTATACACGTGAGGCATATAGAAGATATAGGCGTATAAAGCTTCCCAAACATTGGGCTGAGCAATAGAACAATTGTATTCTCTGGAGTTCTAATACCTTTGTGATAAGTTGGGATTTATGATCCAGAATTAATCATCTAACATCAGTACCTGATGTCACTAATGCTCTTGTGGATGAATGCAGTCAAATCGTCACACAATATTCCAACATCTAGTCTATAGAGTTGCTACTTTCTATAAATGATTATTAAATTAATAACTAAACTATTTCTCAAAATAAGTCTTGTTGTTGGTCAGTCTGTATTTTAATAAGTTGGTTTATCATCATTAGCGTTAATAACATGAGTTATTTTTTTTATTCCTTTATATATTTTTTTAAAACAATAAGACAAAATATGAATATGTATGAAGATGCATGTGTGTTACATTATTACTAATATTTGATTTAAAACATGAAACAAAATGATGAAAAAATTCTAAATGAATAAATGTCTAAAATGAATGATGTAAGTAACATGGATGTTTTGTTTGTTTAATGTCATTGGCTACAGACACTGAAACACTTCACATTTCTTCTGGTAATTGTAAGACGCTGCCTAACACTGCAGCCGCTGAGCACAAACACAAAGCTAAGCGGCTGTATTCTGGCTTCATCATAACAAGTGTAGTTAATTAAATGTTGTGCTTGTAGTTTGTTGTCATTTCACCACTAAACTGTAACTGTGCTGGTGAATCTGTGTTTTGTTAACTGGTGAGGAAAAGCCCAATTTTAAATGTCCAACAAGGTAACAGTGTCATTAAAAACCTCACTGTTCAGTATAAATTATTCAGCCTTTTCACTTATTCAGCTGAACACAGAAAGTGTTTTTTTTTGCCATTTTTTTATCCAAATTATTTTGCTTCCAAATATTCGGTGCATCCATAATAAACATATTAATGAAAAAATATGTAAAGCTAAATACTCATAATTGTAATTTACATAAGTGTTGTCCATGGCACAATGCTGTCTGTGACCAACACATTATTTCTTATTTACTGATGAAAATAGCCCTAGTCTTCTGCCTATGCTTCATTAGTGTGCTTAGGTGGCATTACTGTGTGTTTTGCCTTACTCTTCAGTGGAGTATTACAGCAAAGCAGACCTTTAGAACAATAAATGATCTCATTACTTGTCCATGCACTACCTGATACCTTCACAAAAGACCTTCAAATCCACTTAGAGCAATCAAAGTAATCAAAATGTCACAATTACCAGTAAAACATTGTTTCTGTTCTGCTTGCTATTGGCACTCAGTCTCTATTTAAACTTCACATGCTTGTTAAGAGTGTTGGAGGCAATGTTAATGCTGCGTTGTTGGTAGGGGAAGCAGTAATATAGTTGCTGAAACAGGCTTGATAAATTACCCTGTACTCACTCTACCCATCTGCTCTCTCTGCCTTTGTGCTGTGATTTTTAGCTTATTTCAGCAATATGCTAAATTCCTGCATCCATCCCATTGGCAGTCTTGTTTTGGCGCAGGGTGTAATAAAAGCTCTCATTTGTTTAGTGGACACAGTAGGTGTTTTGGGGGATGAGATGTCTTTGTCTCACCATTTGAGGCACTAAGATGACACATAAATGAGTGTTTGTATGCATTACATGCATTTTGAGGATGAAAATGTACTGACTTTGTATAATAAAACTGAGAAAACAAGGCAAAAAGCTACAATATCAAGCCTAGAGCTGTGTATTTACAAGAACCTGATGATATGTATTAGTGCTGGGTGATAAAACAATATTGATTTTTTTTCACGATAAGTTTTCCCTCGATGATGATGATAAGCCCGGACAATAGAATTCGATAAGCATCAACGTTCGTTTCCATTTCACGTCTAAGCAGCTTGACAGTGAGTTCAGAAGTCTAATAGTGCTGCTTGTTAGCTCCTCCTCACCAGCGCCGCCAAATGCACTGTTGTGTTTAAGACGAGCTGTGATTGGGCGAGAGTGTAGTGGGGCTGGGCAAGAGAGCTCATCGGTTTGTGTGAGGAGAAGGCGGGGGGGCTCGCTGTGTGTGTGTGTGTGTGTGTGTGTGTGTGTGTGTGTGTGTGTCAGCCGGAGTGTTAGCCTGTTAGCTTGGCTCTCTAGCCTGTTGTTATTTTGGAGTGGCTGCATCGACAGCAATCATTGTAAGTTTCAACAATAAAGCGTCGACTGTAAACGTGTTTCTCGTCCATCCTTTCAACGCGTCCAGCCGGACGCTACAATATTATGTTCTGGCAATAAACATTGTAAGGGGAGATTTTCTTGATAAAGAAAATGAGCGGTGTAACCGACAAGTTATAGATGAGAACCTACGAATCCATACAAATCCACGTATTAGTTTGTAACCTTTTATTCTCTCAGAAAACAAGGAAAAACAAAATAACAGACGTAAATTTTATATCTAATTTTGTTCGTATGAATCTTTTTCCATAATACGGTCAGAAAACCATGTAGCTCCTCCCTCTTTCCATAACAAAACAAAAAAGGTACCTAAACACTGACGTCTAGCAGTATTATCTGGACACGGACACACACACAGCTTAAAGTAACAGTGTCCCATTTAAATCTACTACTGTGTAAACATAAAATAATACACAATAAATAAAACATTTGACTAAAACAAGGTAACTGGCAATGTTTAAAGCCATAAGGAGGCATTTGGCTCCTACAAACATTTTAATATTTTAAATAGTAACATTTCATGTATATATTTATAATGATATATATATATAATGATACAGGGGTTATGATTCAGTATACTGTGATATACAGTGGAACCTCGGTTTTCAATATTGATCTGCTCTAAAGTGCCTGATGATAACTGAAGCAATGTTTACCATAAGAAATAATGTAGATCCAATTAATCTGTTCCATACACTCCAAAATATTA
>BRDA01057782.1:698-11654 GCA_036984385.1 Crenuchus spilurus
AGAAATAAAAAATAAATAAAGTCACTAAAAAGAAATAAAAAATAAAAAAAGTAGGCGTTTGACCATTTCATGAAAAATATTAACTGATTTTGAATTTTAAGACCAACTGTTGGAGATTTTGGAGAGGAATGTTCAGGACTGGCACTTTGCCCATGCGGATCATGCACTGAGCGTGGGGCCCCAAGTGTCCATGGGGGCAACAAGAAAGTCTATGGACTGGTCTAATGGCCTCTGGACTTTACCGTCGGGGGGGTAGGGGGTTGGCTGGCAAAGAAGGTTCAGCCCCAGACAACATTTGTGCTTAGGGCACCCAATTAACGTTTTCCATTCTTGTCTCATGTAGCATTATAGTTGCTCAACAGTCCTGGTGCACAATAATTTACCAATGTGCCTGTACACAAATGAATTTGACATCTGCATTTAACCCATCTGTGCAGATGCACATTAAAGTGCTTCAACACAATGAAAAAAATAAAAAATAAAGAAAAATCACTGAAATAAATAAAAAATAAAGAAAAAACACTGGGCGGAGTGTGGTGAGTTTTTGAGCCTTCTTGCACAAGTGTGGAGAGTGAGCACTTATTCAGCACTGCATCCAACACTGGACAAACACATTAATACCCTCATTATTGAAAAAGTTGAGTTGGTCCTCTTCATTAAAAAAAAAAGAATGTTTCCTTTTTTGCTTGACATTTTTTTGATTTAGGCAATGCTGTGAGATTTGACTTTCTGTACTGTTTAGCCTGTTGACAGCCTTCATGTTTTCATTCTGTTAAAGATTGTGTTACTGATTGCAGGTAAATGTAAGTATTGTTCAGTTTTCTTTTGACTCGAGTAGTTGCTGCATTGTGCTGCAAGTTTTTTGTATTTTTTCTCTTGAAAAAGAAAGTAAAAATGTGTTCTTGTCTAAATTAAGGGGCTTTTATGTTTCCTTTTTACCATATCACAAAGCCAGTAGCACTCATCATAATTAAATAAAAAATATTACAGCCAGTCTATGCGATGGATATCAGTGATCTGCACTCATGGTGATCCGTAGCATAAGACCTGATTGTAGCATCCCAAATATACACTCCTGATCAAAATCTTAAGACCAGTTAAAAAAATTGCAAGAATTTGCATTTTGCACTATTGGATCTTAAGAAGGTTCTAAGTAGAACTTCACAATGCTAAAAAAAAGAAATCCAGAAAGAGACAAAAAATTTTAAGCCAGTTTTTTGAAAACTGCATTTTCACTCAAACATGATTTTTTCAGTTGATCAGAAGTTTAAGACCACAGCCTTTAAAAGCCAAAATCTGCACAAAAATTTGGATTCCATGTCATTTTCTGTCAAGTATTTACACTGTCAACACCTCCTGATGGTCAAAGCCAAAAAGCTCACTGACTGAACGTGGTAGGGTTGTTGAGCTGCATAAACAAGGCCTCTCACAGCGTGCCATTGCTGCTGAGGTTGGACGCAGTAAGACGGTCATTGTACATTTTTTAAATGATCCTGAGGGTTATGGAACAAAAAAGTCAAGTGCTAGACCCAAAAAAAAATGTCACCAGTGCTGACACTGCGGGGGCTCCATCATGGTTTGGGGTGCTTTTTCCTTCAATGGAACTTCAGGTTCTGCAGGAGCGTCAAACAGCAGCTATGTGGAGATGTTGCAGCGGACATCGCTCATGACTGAGGGCCCTCGTCTGTGTGGTAATGACTGGGTTTTTCAACAGGACAATGCTGCAGGTCACAATGCCCGCCTGACAAAGGGCTTCTTCCAGGAGAATAACATCACTCTTTTGGACCATCCTGCGTGTTCCCCTGATCTAAATCTGACTGAGAACATTTGGGGATGGATGGCAAGGGAAGTTTACAAAAAATGGACATCAGGTCCAGACAGTGATGCCCTTTGTGAAGCCATCTTCAACACTTGGAACAACGTTCCCACTGGCCTCCTGATAACACTTGCATCAAGCAGCCTAAACGATTGTTTGAAGTGATCAACAAGAACGGCGGGGCTACTCATTACTGAGTCCTTTTTTTGACACTGTGATTTCTGTTTTGAGGGGGTTTTCAGGTTTTTTTGAGCTACGGTCTTAAACTTTTGAGCAGTTGATGAACAGCCTATTTCAATTAAATTGGTGTTTTCAATAAATTCCCTGCTCAAAAGTTTTTGTCTCTTACACTCATTTCTTCTTTTAGCATTGTGAAGAAGCCCTACTTAGAACCTTTTTAAGATCCAAAAGTGCAAAATGCTAATTCTTGCAATTTATTTAACTGGTCTTAAGATTTTGATCAGGAGTATATATATATATATATATATATATATATATATATATATATATATAGTTCACCCAGTGATGGACTGGCGCCCTGTCCTGGGCTTAGTTGAATAGTGTAATGCCCTGCCCTGCGCCCAGTGAGGGGGTAGGGGACTAACCGCGACCCTGATAAGGATAAAGCGGGTGTGATAATGAATGAATGAATGAAAATGAATGAATATATATAGTACACACTGTACTTCCTATGATTTTTTTCTTATAACTCATACACTACAGAGTATACATAACCTTAACCCTACTGTCCTTTTGCCTTTGTTAACACTGAATTTTCCAGTGGCAGGACTAATAAAGGATTATATTATCTTAAAATATGTTTTAAAAACCACCTTTTCACATAACAAACAGCACAAGGCAGAGGATTAGCTCCATGAGATCTGAAAAGGACTGTAAAGCATTAAGTTCTTGGTAAAAGACTTTACAGTAGTGGTTTGTTTTGATGTTTGGGCTGTTTGGTTGCACAATGCATTAATAAAGTTGTATTTTGGTTTGTTCCTTTGCTGTCTTTGTGTTGTTCCTGAGCTAAGCTGGCATCTGGTCCTCGTGACCATGCCTCTTCCCCAGAGAGTGCATTAAAATATATAGATAGAGTCAGCACATATAGTCTTTGTTAGAAACACTCCTGCAATTAGTCAACATATGTTTAGATTTTTCGGCTGAAGATCATTCTTGGTTAATTGAGTGTATGTACGTAATTCAGGGCTGAAGGAAAGGATCAAGAAATGTAGTGACTGAATTTTTTAAAAGGCACTCGATACAAAGCAGCCAAATGGCTGTTCTGATGACAGTCTGGTACTTAGTTATCATTCACCCTGCTCATTTGTACTGAGTTGCTTGCTAAGAGATCTGCCAGAGTCCAGTACATGCAGGATGATCAAAGGCGTCTTTCAGACAGAGCAATAATTGATGGGACGGTGTCACCCCAGTTAAAGCTTTTGATGTGTTTAAAAAGCCTTTCACTTTGGAAATACTCGCAGTGTGAGGGAATACCCGTTCTATATGATCCACCAGTGTTTCAAACCCCTTTCACAACTGAGTCAGTTCCCTTTCTGCTTGAACAGCTCTAATGTGGTTCTTCATAATAGAGTGCAGCCGTCATTCAAACACTCTTGGTGCTGTAGTTGTCTTCAGTCACAGTGATGTATAAAAGCTCAATAAACAGCTCATTTGTGTGCTTATCCACACAGTGCACTTCAGAAACGACTCATCACTGCAGTCATTACATTCTAAAAAGCTAACGTCATTTTTAAGCAGAAAGATTATGAAGGTATAAAGCCTGACAGAACTTCTGTGCATTTAAGGCATCACTACATTTTTTTGTGAAAATGTTTTATGAATTGTGCTGATCCAAGCGAATCAGAAGGTTTTCTACTTAAAGTTATGAAAGCCCTAAAAGGACACTGAATAAGTTAATGCTACTTCATTTGGTAGGCAAGTAGCATTATTGAATGACATAGTTTATTTACATAATACATAGTTTTTAAATTTGTGCACTTCAGCTGATATAATACAATGTTTTTAACTCGGAATTTCTGACCTCCAGCTCAGAAAAATCAAAAGTTTGCTTTAAGTCAATCAGCACACAGAGACAATAGTTAATTAAATATATTACACTGACCTTCATTCATTTCAGAAGATAAATCAGATCACGAGCATTAAAATCATCAACCCTCCCATTAACACGAACAGGATAACTGATTGCTAAAAATATTTGCTTTCAAAGATTCTCCCATTTTTTCCTACTTTATAGTCTGAATGTGCAAGTGATGTCATTCTGACTTCCTACTCTTAAGTCAAATGTATGAGTCACTCAGTGCTGCCACTAAATCTCCGAAGAGTCTTGCCATCATGTTAGCAGTGCTTCACTTTCTTTAATGGAATATATATAGTACCAGTCAAAAGTTTGGACACCTTCTGGACATTCAGTGATTTTTCATGATTTAAAATGTTCTGCATTGTAGATTAATACTAAAGTCATGTAAACTATGAATAAACACATCTGTAATTATTTAGTAAACAAAAAAGTAAACAAAGCAGAATATGTTTATATTTGACAGTCTTCACAGTAGCACCTCTTGCTTAGATGCAGCTTTCTTGGCATTTTCTCAGTCAGCTTTATGAGGTAGTCACCTGGAATGGCTTTCAGTTAGTCAACATGGATGACTTCAGTGTTCATTTACAATGTAAGAAAAAAAAATAGAAAGACTGAATGAGAAGGGTTAGGGTGTCCAGACATCTGACTGGTACTGTATAAGACATGGCAGTATGCAGATATAGTAAAAAGAGACATTTGAATTGACTTTCCATTAGATTTTCTTTTTGTGATACGTCGTGACATATAATATATCACATCAAATAAACGTGACAATGACCATCATGGAGATCAATGATATGCATTCTGTTATGACATTATGACATCTAATGAGGTTACACTGAACACCAGAGGCTGTAATCTGTCTAACACACACTAGAAAGTCATTTTTGTTTAGTCTTTGTTGGTTATTTAAGATATGGTGAAACTACAACAGTTCTGTTTTTAAACATGTTTATGTATGTTTATTGTTCTTTATTTCTTTACCATTAAACTATCATTATTAACATTATGTGCATGTTTCAATCAATACATTCAGAGTTTTTTTCTGTTTTATTGCATTTGTTTGTACAGTATCTGTCAGAAAGTCACTGAATCAAGCACAGACACATTAAAGCACTGCTGGGTTTTTCTCACACTGTGAGCAAATACTGCCTGATTTACTGATAATCTCCCCCCTCCCAAAGAGTGTTAGGGAGGTGCACCCTAATGACAGTCATGTAGTATGAGCCACCTGTCAAGACCTACCTCGCAGCAGAACCCCCACCGACACCAAGCCCAACACTGCCATTCACCGCCACACGCTAATTGTCATACACTTATTTGCTGGATTAGCAGCATAATTATTCCCCATAATTACCGTGTTTTGTTCTCACTCATTGTTTCCTTGCTCAAGTTGTTCCTTTGCTTATTTGTTTGTGTTCACGCTTTGCTGACAAAAATGTTTCTTTTTTCATGCCAATGAAGCGAACTGGATTGAAGTGGAGTAAATTGAATTTAGGGAGTGCAAGGGTGCAAGCTTTAAAACAGAATAAATAAAAGATGGAGTTGAGGACAAAAGGACTGAATGAAATAAATAATTAATATCACGCTCAAATTATGATAAGGGAAAATAAGGTGCCCTATGCACTTTCAGCTTCTGCAGCAGTGCCAAAATAGATTAGTGAAGAAGAGCAGAGCAGTGGGTAAGCTTAGAAACAGCATATTGTTTTAGATCTGACAAAGAACCAGTCAAGTAAAAGTGTGAATTTAGAATGTCCACCCAAACTTCACATGCTGCTAATGTACTCAATCATTTATTACATTTCAGTGAATGTACAGTAAATATTAACAGATAAGTACTTCTCTGAGGTCTTAGAAGATAATATATTGTTTAAAATCTTTAGTTGTTTAGGGAGCAGACATGGCCTAAAGGTTAGAGAATGTGAGCCCTTCAGATTACTGGTTTGAAATACCATTGAGCAAGTCCCCTAACCCCCAACTGCTCTCTGGGAGCTGTGGCAGCTGGGGCTGCCACTGCTCTTGGCACATGTGATAACTGCGCCCTTGTGTATGTGTATGTTCATGGCATGCCTGGGATGAAGGTAAAGGTCAGTTTCCTGTGCGTTTCTTTGCAGTGATGAATGAGTTGCTTTCTTTATATTCATTTATTTCAATTTCACTGCTCCACCTCATCATGACTTCAGTGAATTCTTCTTAAAACAGTTTATTCAATATAATATCAACATTTTACACATTTCTATAAAATATTGTCAGATATTTGTAATTGAAGTTTTGTTCATTTTTATTTAGCTTTGAAAACTGGCTTTGCATTTACGCAGATTTCCAAAAGCTTAAATGTAATAGTAGAAACTGTAACATGCTTGTTTGTATGTACATGTTCCATATGAAAATCAAAGTTAAGAGCAGCTGCTTTGATCTTAGTGCTGTACATTACACTGACCCATTTCTGTCTTGAAGGACAGCGAGTACTCACCAAAAAGCAGTTGTACGCTACTTTGTCTACCTTATTCTCAGAATTATTGGCTTCGTCCTTTACTTTGGATTTACTTTGTTCATTTTTATGATAATTAGTGTACTTTAGTACCAAATCTTGGTGTGTGCAGTACACTGACCTTTCTGTCTATTTACAGTCAAATCACTATACTAATCACTATACATTAATATATAGTATTAATAAACCATTGAATTAAATATATATTTGATTATCTTTTTTTCTTTTCCTTAGCAGAAATGTAAAACAAGAATGTTCTTTTCTTTCTACGGAACATGAATATGTGTAAAATAGTAACATTTCATCATATTCAAATCACAATAATAGATCCCCTGTTTATGAACACAAATTTAGTCTTAAATGAAAGCTGCACAATCAACAGAATTTCTTATAATAAGGGTTTCCATGGTTAGACAAGAGTATGACAAGAGTAAACGGTTTTGAATTGTCTGATGTGACACTTAAATGTGCTGGAGTTGTGTGACATCATCACCCGTTTCTGCAGGGCACTGTTCACAATGAAGCAAGCATCAGTGTGGGATGTGGCCAAAGAACATCCACTTCTTTGTCTTTCTGCGACTCTTCCAGTCTCTCTGAATCTGTTACATCCTGCTGATGACACTCTGTGACACTCTGAGCTCAGTGCTCACTTCTGTCTGAGAACATCCTGTCTGAAGCCTCACAGTGGTGAAGTACTGATGATCAGGTGTTAGGTGTGGTCTCAGTGTGATGATGTGAACAGTCTGATGAGGAGTTTAAATATCGATTCTAACTGAAGCAGGATGTTTATTGGCGGATTCATGGATCTAACAGCTGATGTGAGTTGTGCTGTTAAGCTCCTTGTTAGAGAAGCAAGTTGTGCAAAAAGTTCTGAAACATTGAACAGCTGGAAATGTGCAGTCAAAAGTTTAGAGAAGGTCACATTAAGTTCACCTGTAAAGGTTAGAGTGCATTTTAGGTTCATCCTGAAATTTCACCCCAAAAGCCAAATATCCCTGACTTTTAGTGAGTAGTGTATTTATTTTTTACATTTTTTTTTAGATAAACAGAACATTACTGACTGATCCATGAGTCAGTAATGTTACAAATTGTCACATTTGTAAAAATAGGAGTTTGACAGTCTTACACTGGATATAGTCCATAGGTGTCCT
Source organism: Crenuchus spilurus (assembly GCA_036984385.1). Taxonomy (NCBI): domain Eukaryota; kingdom Metazoa; phylum Chordata; class Actinopteri; order Characiformes; family Crenuchidae; genus Crenuchus; species Crenuchus spilurus. The sequence goes on from BRDA01057782.1 coordinate 8,255, forward strand.
GCCATCCAATCACACGAGTATTTTTCATCTCTGGGAAATAGGTTTTGTGCATATTAGGCCTGGGCGATAAACCAAAAATTTACCGATACAGAAATTTATGACAATAACGGACGTCATTTTGCCCATGTTGGTATTTTCAGTGTCTTAAAAAAATGAAAAGAAAAGTTGTTTTGTCTTTTTTTCGGTTAGGTTCATGTTCCTTTAAGACGCTGCTCTCCGTGCTGTCTGTAGGGCAGCCTGTAGCCACATGACTCCACCCCGTCCAGTCAGTAACAAGAAGTGACGGTGAGGTTGAGAACATGGAGGAGAAAATGTCAAATGCTGAAGCGGTGACGGCAGAGCTAGGGCAGGAGGAAGAGCAGCAGCTCATTTCCAAAAGAAATGCATCATCACTCGTTTGGCAACATTTTGGGTTTAGCAAGAACGATGTTGAGCAAAGAGATGTTAAGTGTAAACTTAGGCTGCACCTGGCAGGCGGTAAGTGTGCACATCTTAATGGAGTTACTGTATCTTTGGGGGCTGACTGTTATATTTTGTGTTTGTTCAATTATCTAATGTTATCCACAAGTGCAGAGACACAGGCCTTGTGCACATGATGACATTACATTTGCACAACTCACTGTTTACTTTTCCAAATGTGAAATGTGAAACAACTAAAAAGTGACCATTTCCAGTGATGCAAGCTCTTTGTGAAGTTTTTTTGTAAGAGGTTGTATTTTTAATACTTTGTGTTTACAGGCAAGTTATGTTATTTTATACTTCTAAACTTGTTCAGTTGTGCTTAATTCTAGGTGAAGCGCCGTAATTGGCTGCCCTCCTGGCAAATGCAAATGCAAATGTCCTAGATGAGCGCCGTGGCTGCCCTCCTGGCAAATGCAAATGCAAATGTTGGGGCCTCTGTTTTGTTGTACTTGTACTTGTACTTGCACAATGACAAATAAACATTATCTTATCTTATCTTAATTGTTCAATAACTCTTAAGAAAAGTTTACATTTTCAGATTTTATTTATGCTTTAAAGTTAATTAAATTGGGAATAAAAAGGGAATTGGACCATCAATATAACTGGCTGTGAAGTATTTATGTTGGCCTAACACATTCTTTATTTTTGGGGTGTGTGTATTAGTATTATCATCCATTTATTATCGAGGTGAACTGCTCAATATATCGCAATATTGATTTTAGGCCATATCGTCCCAGCCCTAATATATATATATATATATATATATATATATATTCTACTGTCACCTGCAAAAGTGAGTGTAGTGAACATTTAAGACAACGGGACCTTAAAGACCATGTTGTACCATTAACAGTGTATTTACATTGTTTGTATTTGGTTGGACAAAAATGTACAAGTGCAATTTTTCTGACAGTGAATTCACCAGTTCAGCCTAAACTACTCACATACAGGCATAAAAAGAAACACTCCTGTTGGGTTCTTCAGTGGCAGTGTTTAAGCCTTTGTCTTCACGAGTCATCAATATTTGATAACCAAATATATCAGTCAAACCATACTTGTGCCATACTTCTTAACACTACACAGTACACATGCCCAGTGTTTTCAGAAAAGAGAAGAATCTGTCAGATGTTTGCTGGGTGAAACTGCACTGACTTGCCAAGTTCCATATTGAATTTGAAAAACACTTTTCAATTCTAAAGCACTGGATTGTTGCGTTCTTTGGAACCGATTTGCAAATAACTGCCTTGAGTCATTCAATGTAAGTAAATTAAATGCAATTTATTCCATAATGAACTCTGTAGAAGAGCTTACATTGCACAAACCAGTTGAGTAAACCGAGCCAGCCCAGAGCACGTTTCTTTAAAAGCAGTGTTTCTGAGGTGCTGGCCCAGTAACAGAAGTTCTAAAGACCAGCAGTAGAGTTTGAGTGAGTTCTGCTTGATCTGTTATCCGTATTTGTGGTGGGCACGAAATCCCTCTGGCTTAGTGGAACACATTTGCTCAATGGCTTGCAGACAGTGGATGTCTACTCAAGCCAGGATTACTGCACAGGATGTCCTCCAACCCATCTCCAAAAATCAATACAGACCTTTACTGTGTCCAACTGGCTGGAACTGGCTCTTTTTTGCAAGTCTCACCTTGTGACTGGGATCCCTCTGTGAAAGCTTTATGGTCCACCTGTACAGTGTAAAAATGATTGGTTGGTTTAAATAAAAAAAGAAAAGTCTCTTTTAAAAATATTCAAACAACAAAACAGTGACACAGTTGCAATGTCATTTTAGATTAAAACAGCCTTTTTCTTACAATCTACATGCTTTATTAAACATTTATTAACTGTGACGTTGGGTTCGCATTACAATTTGCAACTGCCTCACCTTTTCTCTGTAAAGTACATATGTATATATAAGGTAAAGTATCTGCAGTAGGCTGTGCAAATAAAGACTTATCAGTGTAATTACCCAGTGAGTTCTGCTTGATCTCTTCATGGCATTCGCAGTCAGGCAAGAAATCCCTCTGGCTTAGTGGAACACACTTGCTCAATGGCTTGCACACAGTGGATGGCTACACAAGCCAGGATTACAACACGGGATGTCCAAGAGCCTCCCCCTCATCCCTCCACCCCCCGCCAACCCATCTCCAAAAATCAATACAGACCTTTACTGTGTCCAATTCACTGGAACTGGCTCCTTTTTCCATGTCTCAGCTTTTAACTTTATGAGGAACACTAAAGGCTTTACGCTCCCACAAATTATGCAGCATTATTTAAGCGATTACATGTACTTACTGTGCAACACTGTGTACTTTACTCACAAGACTTGAGGATGCAGTAGCAGATAAGGACCACTACAAGGTTGTTGGCTTGATGGATAAAGACACGGTCTGGGGAAAATGTGCTACATTCTACTCCACTTTAATCATCCTACAGTCTCTCTCTCTCTCCTTCTCTCCCTCTCTTACTCCCTCTCCCTCTCTCAATCCCTCTCTCCCTCTGTCACTCGCTCTCTCTTTCTCTGTCTCTTCCTCTCTCTCTCTCTCCCTCTCTCCTTCTCTCCCTCTCTTACTCCCTCTCCCTCTCTCTCTCTCTCCCTCTCTCAATCCCTCTCTCCCTCTGTCACTCGCTCTCTCTTTCTCTGTCTCTTCCTCTCTCTCTCTCTCCCTCTCTTACTGCCTCTCCCTCTCTCTCTCTCTCCCTCTCTCAATCCCTCTCTCCCTCTGTCACTCGCTCTCTCTTTCTCTGTCTCTCCCTCTCTCTCTCCCTCTCTCCCTCTCTTACTCCCTCTCTCTTTCTCTGTCTCTCCCTCTCTCTCTCTCTCCCTCTCTCAATCCCTCTCTCCCTCTGTCATTCGCTCTCTCTTTCTCTGTCTCTCCCTCTCTCTCTCCCTCTCTCCCTCTCTTACTCCCTCTCTCTTTCTCTGTCTCTCCCTCTCTCTCTCTCTCC